>WSYQ01000210.1:0-20687 GCA_011426435.1 Lysiphlebus fabarum | reverse complement strand
ATAATATTTGGATCACTAAGTGCTTGCAATATAATGTAGTAAATTGTTGAGTAGTGTATATAACCATCAGATACATGGGTTTTAGACCAAAATCTAGTTATATCTTGGTAGCATCATCTCATCTTCAAACTAATGTGATAAACTACCATTAAGGTATCGACTTGTTAGGGGGATGATCCAACACATTTAAGACATTGTTTATATATATACAAATGATAACACACTAATACTGTTACAATAATATAGGCCACATACGACATAGTTATATGTTTATAGTTGTATGTTCACTGGACAAGAAGACGTATTACTCAAGCATGAATTAGTTATACCAGTTGTTGGTGAATGTACCACATTGTAACTCATGTGTTTACTATGACTTATGAACATACTGATAATGTCTTTCAAAAAAATAATAATACAAACATTTTTTTATATTAATTTTATTCAAAAATATTATTTTGTATTTTTTTTTTTTTTTGTTATCATGCCAAGACTGAGTCCAATCTTTTCTTGGGTCTAAAATAGTCAATCTTGTCTTGATCTTGGCTTGGTACTGGTTCAGTCTTGATCTTGGTCTAAAATGAAGCCCTATTGTTAATAAAAAAAATATTAAAATTTATTATAGATTAGAAAAAATTTTCTTAGAAAATTTTTAGTTATATATTTTAACTTAATATATCCGTAGCACTTTCCGGCAAGGATCTTTATGAAAATGACTAATATAACGGATGCTAGATTGTGCGACGACCGTTACAAGAAAAGCAAGAAGGCCATAATGGAAACTAGTTAAACATTGATACTACCTTTACTAAACCTATGTACTATATTTACAGGCCTCTCTTTATATTCAACCCTATATACAATACAAACTTAAATGTGTATATATATATGTAGCTAAGGAAATCAACAAGATGCAAGTTTATATATTTATATATATGTACAAGTATGTGTCTATGTATTCATGAAATTTATATCTAATTTAAGAGACCAAGTATCAAACCAACAAGCCAAAATTTGTGATACCTTATAGACCTTTGTATACATTCTTATTAATTGACGTCTTGTAAAATATATATTATTCATTTCAATTTATTCCCATGGTATGTTGCTTTTGCATAGTCAAACATTATTGGTATTTGATATAATGAGTTGTCGAAGGTAAATGTGCATAACAACATGTAAATTTATAAAGTTAGTTTACTGGTAATTTTAGATTTATTTAGGGATTTTTATATTTTGGAAATTACACAGGAAAATTTTGGGTATTTGGGATTGTCAAGTTTAATAATTTGTGATAAGATTGGTCAGAAAGTTTTGAGGAAATTGATTTATTTTACTTGAAATGTTTATATTATTTTAAATAAAATTTTGATTAGTTATTTTTTTAAATAAAATTTTAAAATTAATATTGATAAATTTTTGTTATAAAATAATGTATTTATATTGAATTTATATTTTTATTTCAAGTCACAATATTTTTTTGTTGAAATAAATGAGAAAGATCAAACTACTGAATTTGGATTTTCAATATTTTTAAAGAATAAATAACCAAATCTTTTTCTTTAAAGCTACAAAATATCTATTTCTATATACAATTTTTTTTTAGGACTTTATATTATTTTTTCTGGGATTTGATAAAATCTTTAATAAAAAATTTTAACTTATTTATGTTATTTTCATACATTTTTGTTTATTTTTATTTTTTTTTTTATTACCATTCAAAATTGGAAAGGATGATATTGAAAACATGATTGGTGATTGGATATATTGAATTAAAAAAACAAAAAAAAAAAAAAATGAACAAGAAATAAATGAAAAAATGCAGTAGACCGTAAAACATGGAACAGTTTACTACTTTGTTTCATGTTAATAATCAGTAACTTTACGTATCTAAATGAAAAACAAAAAAAAAATATATATAAAAATGTAAATTTAGGTAAATGAAAAATAGAAATAAAAACACATAAATAAAAAATAGTAACATGTAGACAAACTGGATAGTTTTCAATCGTTAAATATCGACAAGAGTTTGGATATATTTACCAATAGCAAACATTTGAGTCAAACAAATTCAATCAAACCTTTCAATAAAAAATATTCATCAACAAAACAGTTTTATTTGTTTGAATTGTGTACTAATTAACAACTTTTATGTATACATTTCTAACTTTTTATTTTAATTATGGTATAACTCACCTATTTCTATTAAAAAAAAATCGAAAAATTTCTATACAATATTTCCCTATCGAAATTTTATTTTTGCAAAATGAAAATGTCTCAATCTATAACAAAATTATCTTGAAAATATTTTTAAAAAATTATTGATTCATTGAAATATCATCTGTAATCAAGAAAATTTGAAAAACAATTAAAAAAAAAAAAAAGTTTAAATCATAAAAAAAAAATTTCGAAATAAATTTTGATTCGAAATTTTTTTTATTTTAAAATTTCGATTTTATTTTCTTAAAGTATATATTGAACATCTGGCACTTTTAAATGTAAGCAAGTTTGTATCATAGGGTATCATATATAAAAGTGTCTAAAAGACAAAATAGCTTATCCTGTTTTAAGAACAGAGGTGTTAGAAATAGAGTAAAAAAAAAAAATCTAATAAACGTAGAGAATCGAATTTCGTTTATATATATATTCCCCAACTATATTGTAGAATTGTAACAAAAATTATAGTGTCTATAGATAAATGTATTCGATGCCCTTTTAAATATAAAAAATAAAATAAAAAATAAAATCCAGTTCGTATTTGAATCAGTCTTGTAACGCAATCCATTAGATCCCCCAACAGCCAATACTTTTTAAACAAGTATAGAAGAAAATTAGATGTAAAAATTGCTTTCTTTTTTTTAGCCTGGGGGTTGTCGTCAATCATTAGTGTACAAAAATTAAGGGCATATTTTTGTTCTTTATTTTATTATTTTATTATTATTTCAAGTCCATCAGTAAAATCTCTTTCATCTAATGACAATAATCAATACATTAATAGCCAAATATTTAAAATTTTTTTTGACAGTTATCTGAGCCAATAATTTCATTTAATAATCTGGTATATTTATCCTCTAAAAATTATTCTTATTTTTTAAAAAAATATTCTGTTGTATCATCTTATTTTGATATTGATTTTTTATTAAAAAAAAAAAATTTTAAACACATATATTGAATTAAAATAATACATGTTTTTTACATTTTTATATATTTTTTTCTGTAAATAATTTTTTATTAAATCAATCTTTATTATTATTCAGTATTTAAAATGATTTTTAAAAATTGATTTATCATACTGTTGAATTAAGATAAATGATAAAAATAAAATGTTAAACTTTACATCATGCTAAAGTTGATAAACGATTTTTAAGTAAAATATATATATTTTTCATGAATAAAACTTGTTTGAAATGTAACACAAGTGTAAAGGTTTAGATAAAAAAAAACAGCACAACTATTAAGTTACACCATAGTGATCATCAAGTTTGATAAGAAAATATATACAATGCTTTTGAATATTTACCCAATGTTACTATGCAGATAAAATCTTCGATAATATATATAAAAAAATATACTAAAGTAAATTTAATTCTCATGTTTGTTAATAGTGTTGTAAACAATATACTATTTTATATATTTATATTTTTTTATTTAAAAATATAAAAATAAAAAAAAAAAAAATTTGCGTTTACTTGTAAAAGAAAAATTGAAATAACAAAAAAAATATTTAAAGATATTCGTTTGATTTGTTTTTTTATTGAAATATACGAATCTACTTTATGAAGAGATGACAATAGTCATCCCTTGGGTATGAAAAAATCTACCCCTCAAACCCCTTATATATTTACTTCTCTTATTTTGCAACCCTTGAATATACAAACTGTCTCGCATTGCGGTATACAAAATCCACCTTTTTTTTTCAACATTTTGATTGTTTTCTGTGTTTTCTACTTTTCGATCTTTACAATATATATAATCAATGGATTTTGAATTTATTTTGCATCTAGAAGAAAACACCCTATACCATAAAATTTACTAAATTCAATACACCCCTAAAAAATATTTTATATAATTCATGGAAAATTTTTTTGCTTGAAAAAAAATTTATGTTCATTTTTTTGTTTTTTTTTGTTTTATGGAAAAATAACATATAAATAAAATTATTGTAGTAATTTAAAATATTTATAATCATTTAATGAATTTAAAAAGTTGATCATTATTTTGAATGATTTTTAGTAAAAACAGATCAAAGTATTTTTTGTTTAACGTCAAAATAAATAGACTTTATAATTTTTTTTTAAATTTAAAAATTTTAAAAATGTACTTGAAATTTTATCTATCAAGTTTGTCCTCAAAAGTCAATATACAGTACAATAGCCTGGGGTTTAATCTAGAGAAATACTAAATAATACAAAGCAATGTTTTGTAGATAGTAAAGTTTTCGATTGGTTTATACAGAATTCAAACGTAACTTGTATATATTTAATATTTATGTTGTCCTTTGATTAAGCTTTACTATATTTTTTTACAATTTAAAAAATAAAATACAATAAATTTTATATCAGTTATTATTAATATTTAACTAATTATTTATATTTTTGTATTATTTTTTTTTTCAGATTCTTTCTTAAATTTTTTCTCAAATGCAATCAAAATTGTTTGAAAAATGCTGGTAATCCACGTGACATGCGGCGATTTCAGGTAAGTTTTTAGCTTTTTTTTTTTATAAATTAAAAATAAAATAATAATAAATTTAAAATATATTTACGAATAATAAACTATATATAGTCAAGAGTTGAAAACCTTATGTAACAATCAACTTGTAATCCTTGCTAGCAATTAGCCAAAGTACAGGCATCACTTCCTTTACTCGCTTGGATTCATCTCTCATCCACCATGAACAACCCCAACTGACTTATATATATATTTACAAGTCTCATTCACTGTATCCATACAAAACAAAAGACAAAATTAAAAAATAAATTAACACAATTGAAAAAAAAATTTTTAAAAATAACATAATTTTAGTGAAAAACAAAATGAAAATTAAAAAAATAATATTGTAGTTGGTATTTCACGTGTGAGAGTCCGTCGACGTGGTAATTTTATATTTTTTTCTTTTTTTTTTTTTCTACTTTCATTAGAACTATATTGCACGTGGCTTGGGAAAAAAAAAAAAAAAAACCACGGGGTTGAAAATTAAAATATTTATCGTACTTCCGAATCTCTTCCGGAATTGCTTATTGCCAAAAGTTGCGAATTAAAATTTTACTTTCAACCGGCTTTTACCAGTTCAAAATATTATATTATATTTTCGTCCCTTTCCGTAATATTTGCACGGAAAAAAAAAAAATAAAAATGAAAAAAGGTAAAAATCTAAAATGTATAAAAAAAAAATGAATAATAAACTTTGAATCGTTTTAAAATTATCGAAAAAAAAAAAAAAAATGAATAAATATTATAACAATGGATTTAATTATTTTGTAAAATTTTATATTAAATTATTTAAAATATTCAACAGGTTATTATTTCAACTCAAGTTGGAGTTGATGGACCACTTTTAGCAGTTTCTGACAATATGTTTGTACATAACAATAGTAAACATGGACGTAGAGCGAAACGACTAGATCCTGGTGATCATGGTGAATACAACAGTAAGTAATTTAATTAAAAAAAAAATATATAATTTATATTTATATTTACAGTTTTGTATTAAATTATTCAACAATCAAAAAAAAATAATATATGAAAATTCAAAATGATATTTTAATGAAAAAAAAAAAACCGTTTAAACTTGTTTACCATTCCAATTAATATCATTGTGTTTGCAGAATTGATTTACTACACTGCAGACGGAATGATGCATTACCGAGGTGATTATTTATTTAAATAAATGATAAACAAGTTTAATCGGAATTTTAATAACAAAAAAAAAAAAATAAATACACTTAATATCTCTAAAAAATTTAATCATTAAAATTTTCAAAATAACATATTTTTTTTCCATTTAAAATATCATTTTTTTTTTTTATAAAATATTAAAATTTCTACTAAAAAAAATATAACCATTATTTAAAAAAATTACTTTTACTATTTAAATAAAAAAAATAAAAATTTGATATAAATATTTATATTACATGCAAATATGATTAAACAAAATAAAGAAAAACTAAAAATTTGCGTAAAACGTGTTTCGTTGCGATTACAAGATTTTGTAGAACAAAGAAAACTCATATAAATGAGAAATAAAAAAAATGTTTTAAAAACTAGATATATATATATAAACTAAAAAAGCTTGAGTATAAAAGATCACGGAAGAAAACTTGTTCGTAAAATGGAATATATAGAGAGTCATAGAGTAATTCAGCAAAGTTTGGCGTCGAACGCGCATACAAACGGCTGATATCACTCGTCTTTTACTTATTTTTTTTTTTATTTTTCAAACTGTTTCTGGTCCTTTTCCGTTAACATCACTATTCCTTTAACTATCTCACGCAAGACAAGATGTAAATCAATGGAAAATGAGAAAGAAAAAAAATAAAATATCCAAACCCCCATTTCCCTTTTTTTTTTTCTATATATAGGCAAGATTTCCAAGGCTTTCTACTTTTCTACCCTCCAAAAGCACTCGAATTCAGTATTTTTTTTTATTTTTTTTTCTTCATCCACCTACAAGCTATTTCAACCACCCCATGAATTTCTTTTCTTTTTTATTATTATCATCATTATTATTATATATATATATTTTTTTTTTTTCGCCTACGCGTTCGCCCTTTTGTCTGGTTTTTCTACCGTACAGATCACGCAAAAAAAATAAAATAAAAAAAACGCAAGTGGAATTGACTATCTTTTTCTATCATCCCTTACCCTTTTTGTACCTTCTTTTATTTTCTTTTATTTTAACCTCCTATTTGCCACTCTTTTTATTCACCCCCTTAAAAAACCAACTCTCGTTTCTACATGAAACTCTGTGTGCGCGTTGGTTTGTGAATGCTAAGTTTAAACTATCTAAGGGGTTGTGAATATATATTCAAGATAAAAGAGAGGTTTCGATGACGCGGAAGAGTAAAATTTTAGAGAGTAGAAAACCACTGAAATTGTACATGTATGTGGTGTAACAACGTGCGCCATCATGCTCTTTTGGAACCCCTCGAAATTTCGAAACGGGCATACCAATGAGACACTTTTAAGCTATAAGTCTCATCAAAATTGTCAAAAATTTGAAAATAAAATAAAAAAGTATTTTAAAAGTTTACATTTATCATAAATTTATTTTTTTTAAATTTAAACAAGTCATTGAATGATAGAAATAAACAATCGAAATCCCAATCGAAATTTATTTCGATTGATAATTTTGAATAAATTTTTCTGTATATATTTTTTTAAAATAACTATATTAATATTTATTGTTAAATTATATTTAATATTTATCATAAAATAAATTGGTATTTAGAAATTTTCTTGTCAATGGTTATAATTACACAAATTTACACCAATAAAATACCAATAATCCCAATGGAGAAAACAAATTACTAGGTTAACCGAGAATGTAGAAAATCTAATTATCTAAATTACCTGAAAATTAGATATTTTTTTTAAATTTATTTATTTTAAATAAATAAAATTTATCAATTATTAAAATAATAAATTTATATAAAAATCAATTTTAAATAAAATAAAATAAAACAATAATATTTTAAATGAATATAAAATCAAAATAAAAAAATTTATTCATACATGTACAAAAGACAAATGGTTACATTTGTAGTTTCGTTAAGCGACTTTGATTTATATAACACATATATACAAGAAGAAAGTGTTTGAGGATCACTGAAAGCAATATACCATGATGTCAGCTACTCTAGTAGTAGTACCTCTCTAACCCTTACCAACAAGAGTTGAATATACCTAGTTACAACAGAATGGGGTTTTGCCAGGAAACAAAATGATATCATTGGGTTATAAATTTTCAAGCAGAGACACAACCCTGTACACCCCCAATATCCTCATTTCGTTTATACTCATTCTCATTCTCTTCGACAATCACAAGTATATTTTCCTTTTACCCTGAATTTCTCTCATCTCTATTTCTTGTTATATTATAATATATATAACCCCTTTTCTCAAAATATATACACACTTGTTATATAAACCCATTTAAATTTTATTTTTACCACAATTTTAAATAAAAAATATTTGATGTTTTTATATATCATTTAAACTAATTTTAACAAAAATAAATAAATAATAATAATAATATTTTTTTAAATAATATCATTGTTAATTTTTGTTATTAGGTTTATATCCAGCTTTACCACTTCAAACACCTTGTATTAAAGCAGTATCACCAAGTGAAGGATGGACAACTGGTGGTTCAACTGTGATAATTGTTGGTGAACATTTTTTTGATGGTTTACAAGTTGTTTTTGGTTCTATGGTTGTTTGGAGTGAGGTAATTATAATTGTTATAATTTTTTTATAAATTAATATTATTTATTATTTTATAATTATATATATTTTTATTTTTTTTTTTTTATATTAGTTATTAACGGATCATGCTATGAGAGTACAAACACCACCAAGACAAATACCAGGTGTTGTTGAAATAACGTTATCATATAAAAGTAAACAATTTTGTAAAGGTACACCAGGAAGATTTGTTTATGTTTGTAAGTAAATTTAAAAAAATAAAATATATAATAAAAAAAAAAAAAAAAAAAAGAAATTAATTAATAATAATAATAATTTATTTGTAGCATTAAATGAACCAACAATTGATTGGGGTTTTCAAAGATTACAAAAAGTATTACCAAGACATCCTGGTGATCCAGATAAATTACCAAAAGAAATATTATTAAAAAGAGCTGCTGATGTAGCTGAAGCAGTATGTACAATGCAAAGAACTCATACAACACCATCAATAACAAGTGCACCAAGAAGTCCATCAAATCATCCATCAGCACCACCAACATCAACATCAAATACAGTATTTAATTCTTATACAGGACAATTAGCTGTTACTGTACAAGAAAATGGTAGTGCAACAAAATGGACAGATGGTAATTATATTTTATATAAATATATATATATTATTATATATTCGTCGTTTATTGTTCGTTTAGAATTATCAAATAAATAAATAAGAAAAATAAACATTTTAAGCATGATAAATGTGGTCATAAATGTTAGTGATGATTTTATTTATACGAACGATAAGATACTGACGATTTCTCGTTTCTGAACGGACAGGTTTCTATTTTTAGACGGTGGCTCAGTGAGCAGGAGTACTGGGTGTGGTGGTGGTGGTGGTGGATCAAGTGTTAATGGAAGTACAACAGATACATATAGACAAAGTAGTAGTGCAAGTCCACGTGGTATTGTTAGTAATGGTAATGGTGGTGGTGGAGGTGGTGGAGGTGGTGGTTATTGTGGTAGTTCAGCAAGTACACCACATAGTCATAGTACAAGTGGAAGTTATTCTGTTCCAAATCCATATACAAGTAGTCCAACACTGTACACATCACGTATGTATATTTATTATTTATTATTTTAATATTTTTTTAATTTATATTTATGTGCTTTATGCTTTTTTTTTTAATTGTTGATAATGTATTGAAAAAAAAAAAAAAAAGTAAAAAAAATTTGCTTGAATATATATTTTTTAATTTATTATTTTTATTTTGCTATTATTTTTTTTATTTTTTTTCATATTTTAGCACATGAACAATATGGCATTTTCTATTCATCCAGTGATATGAGTGCATTTGCTCCTGTTGTCCGACCACCGACTACCTCAGTCCCACCGCATTGGTCCATACAGCATCACCTTGCAACAGCTGCCCAGTAATACCGTTAACCATTCACTATATCATCCTATGCTTGATACATTGATTTAGAAAAAATTATAAATATATACAGTAGGTATTTTTATCATAAATCCCAAATATACAAATCAAATTAATTTTAACATTTATTATTTATTTTTATATCAATGTCATTATATATATTTTTTGTAATTAGAAATATATTTAAATTATAAATATTGCATGTAAAATTATTTAATAGATAAAACTGTCATTGTGTGTTGAAAAAATAAATAAAATAAAATAAATTTTTGTTAATTCAATTGCATCAATCAACAATGAAAAAAAAAATTAAAATAATCACATTTTTTAAATGTTTCTTGTTAAGGTATTGTTGATCATTGATTGCTATTGGATAAAACAAGAATTATATTTTATCAATTTATGTTCATAAATTTTGTGTAAATGTCATGAAAACAGTTAGTAAATACACTGGCACGTGTCTGTTAATGCACTTAAATATACAGAATTTAAAAATGATCATGTTGGTACCAGTTATGGTATTTAATTCTGTAATACCACATGTGGTTATCCATTTATATATCAATGGCACTTGTATTTGTGTTTTTTTTTTTTTTGTCTTATAGTTTAATTTAACATGATTGAAATAAATAATTTACTTTTAAATTTATAAGATATAAATTTAATAATAAAAAGTCAACTAACTTATAATCATAATAGTGACTATGTTGCAGGGTTAGGAGATGTTGTTGGATCACCATTTAACATGAATCCATTTATGTTGCCAACATGTAGTCAAGGATACACAAGTATATCAAGTCCATTGCTTACAACAAATAGTAAATAGTACGAAGAAACATCGAGTATTGATGGTGATGGAAGTCACTGAGTATTTCTCAGATAATAAATCAACTCAAATTGATGGAGACCACCCAGTTTAAAAAAAAAAAAAAAAAAATTATAACATTAAAAATAATAAATAAATATCATTGATTATCATATAAATTTAATCATGATCGTGAGAACTTTATACAATATCTTGATATTGTGTTATTTTAATATATATTTTTTTTTCATTTTAGTATTTTTTTTTCAATTTTTTTTCTATAAATACTTTAAATAGTAATGATGAAAAAATATTTTAAAAAAATATACTGTAATTATTTATAAATATATTAATATTCAATTGAATAAAAAATATATTTTATTCTTTAAATTCAAACAGGATTATAATCTATCAATATCTAAACTTGTGTTAGAAAAATTCAATAGAAAATATTTAAAAAAATATATATAAAGAGAAAATTAAGTGATGATTTGTATACATATCGAAAAAAAATATATATATATTTAGTTAAAAAAAAAAAAAATAGATAATAGTAATTTTTTTTTTATTATTTTTTTGGTGGACCTTCATTTTAGTTTGACGTATTTTCTTGATATATGCTGACTATTCCCAGACGTCCACTCTGACTTTATATGAAAATGACAGACATTTTCTTAAAAGCGTTACGATGTACGTATGTGTATTTTGTTAGTAAAAAAAAAAAAAAAAACAACGAAAAATAATTTTTTGTGTTGATATAAAATTTCCCATTCAGTTCAATATTGAATGGGACCTTGAAGATGAACTTTTAAAATTTTATAACAACCCTTAACAACATCAAAGGTCAAAGAATTAAATTTTTAAAAAATTAAAAAATAAAATTCTAGTAACAAAAATGTAATCTTTTTTTTTTTTTTTCAATTAAAAGACCATTAGATAGACATATCGATAATATAAGATAATTTTTTTAAACTTTAATTTATAATTTAACAAAAAAAAAAAAACAACTTGCAATTATAAAAGCAAAAAAAAATTATAAATATTCGTAAATTAAAAAAATTATTACTGTCATTTGTATAATAGTTGTAAATATTGTTGCAATGTATAATAAAAAAAAATAATAAAATAATAATACTTGTAACTATTAATAATAATTAAATTAAGAAAAAATTAATAAATTATTTGTTTGAAAAATTATAACAGATAATTTTAATGGTATAAAAATTTTTAATAATTAATTTAGTAAAATGAATAATAATATCATTATTAATAAAATAAAAAAATTGTAAATAATTTTAGAATTCTCGTAGATAATAAATAAATATAAAATAAATAAAAAAATAATAGCTGAATTGTTTGAAATATTATAAATTAAATTTTCAATAAAACATGAAAGTATACGATGAACAAATTAAAAATATAAAATACCAATGAAATAATAAATATGTTCTTTTAAAAACCACTAATACAATTGTTAATAATTATTTTAAAATAAATTTTTTTTTTTGTCATTTATAAATTAGTATTTAATTTATTTCTTATCCAAATTTTTTGTATATAAAATTTAGATAATTGTTGAAATTTAAAACTGTATTATTAATAAACAAAAAAAAAAATTTCATTTAATTTTAAATCATAATTTTGTCATTGTTGTATAATAAAAATAAAAATTAAAAAAAATTTATCAATGTATATTAATGATAAATTAAAATGACAATTTTAAAATTAATTTTCAAAAATAAAACTATTATTTTCCACAGAATTTTTATTTAAAAATATCAAAAATTTTATATATTTTTTTCTGTTAATTTTTTCATTTATCATAAATGCTTTTTAAAATTAATTCAAAATATCTAAAATAAATTTTAAAATTAATTTTCCCAGCTACTTATTTTTTCTTTTCAATCAATAATTAATTAGCTAAATATATCCTGTCAATCAAAAAATCAAAAAAAAATATATTCAAAACATTTATTCATGAAATTAAATAAATGAATAAATAAATTTTTCATTATCAAATACAACAGAATAATAAATTGAAACACTAGCTATATAAAAATATACAAAAGGGTAGTTTTTTTTTTTTTTCCTTTTTTAACAACAAAAAACAACGAAGCAAGATGTATCAGTTGAAAGACCACTTCGAGACAATTAGTTCACATGGTATCCTATTACTTTTCAACAAAACAAAATGTAACTTTTTTTTTTTTTTTTTTGTATGATGCACATTATTGTGATGCTGTTTGTGTTATTAGATTTAGATTGACTGGCACGTGGCCAAAAAATGGGCGGTTAAACAAGTAAAATGCGCTCGCGCAAATTTACCCTCCTAAAATTTCATTGCCACGTGTTGTACAAAGAAAATATAAAATATAAAAAAATAATAAATAAATAATACACGAAAATATACTATGTAAAAAAATATATAAACAAATATTTAAAAAAAAAAAAACGATACAAAATAATAATCAAACAAGGGTTAATATTTTCTTGCGTGTTTAGTTCATTGCCACAAATAAATTTATGTTTAGCCTCGGGTGACCACTCGTGGCTTTTATTATATTGCTAATAATACAATGCCAATTTAGTAAATCGATTTACTAGAAAAAATTTTTTTTTTTACCTAAAAAAATAAACAAGTTATATCCAATTATATATCAAAATATTTTCATGCATGTGTATATTTTTTTTTTATGTTTTTTTTTTCTTTCGTCAATTAAATTTCTATGAGAATTTGAGTTGAGAAAAATTGTTCAATGATTTATATATATACACGAATTTGAATTGAGCTTGTTAGTAAAAAAAAAATAGGGAAAAAGTTGATGGAAAAAAAAAAAGACAGTGGCTTGATATGAGCAATGAAAATTGTTCATATGTATGAAAGAAAATTGACAGAATGATTCTCCCTTTTTTTTGTCAGTTTGATATGATAAAATCTTAGTTATCCACATCAGTTATTCTCATGTAGGTTTTTATTTTTATCAATGTATTGAGCATCACCCCTTCGAGGCTTTATATTCATTTTGTATTGTATTGCTATGCAGTGTATATATAAGGGATGAATGATATTAGATATTGCCTATTACCATCTGCTTAATACACGTAATCTTTTTTTCATTTTTATTTTTTCAAATGGGTGTTGTATTATCTGTATGATGATGATGATGATGGTTATGAAGATAACACAATGAGTGTTGAGTATCATTTTTATATAAAATTTTGACACTTGTTTGGTTGATAATATTTTTATCATTTTTTATATTAATGATTATATTTGAATTAATTCTTGGGGATGAATTTTAATGTGATATTATAAATTTATTGACAATAATTTTAAAAATTTATATAACATTAAAATAAAATTGTTATAATTAAAAAATACAAGGTTTTATTTTGGGAGAACTTGAAGTTATTGAGTAGTCTTTTCTGGAAATATTTCTCCGAAATTTCTTCGTTTTAAATTGATTGTACGAAATAATTTCTCCATGATGATGAATTTTTAGAATAAAAAAATGTATTTTTAATTGGAATGTAGAATTTTTGACAAGGTTTTAATTTATTTTGATGGAAAAATAATATTTTTTGTGAATTTTTATAAGATATTTGATAAAAAATATATCTGGACCAAGTTATTATTTAACAATTAACGTACCAGTTGTAATTTTATACACCGTGTGATTATCTATTAGCAATATTTTAGCTTTCAAGTTTGTAAAAAAATGGATGTTACTTAATGACAAATATTCATTGGCTGAATAAACTAAAGTACAGGAATCGATGAAAAAAAAAAAAATAATGTAATCACCTGAGAATATAAGCTTTAATTCAACATTAAAAAAATAATACCTGTCAAAAAAGAAATGCCTTTCAATAAAAAACAAATTGAAATATAACGTCTTTTTATTCAGAGATATACAATTACACCTGACAAAATAGTTGATTAATTGTGAGTTTTATCAATTTAATGGACTGTTGAATTATAATGATTTGGATAATTAGAAGCACATCTTAGGATAGAGATAGCTTCCATTAATCAAAAATAAATAATAAATAAAAATATTTTCTAGAATTATTAGTGAAGAATCGAAAAAATAAAACACTCTGATATGATATACATTATTTTAATTTTAAAGTAAACAATAATAGCAATAGATTTATTAACGAATATTATAATTTAAATCTAAAATATCATTGTAAATTCAGAAAATAAAATTAGATATGTATATTAATTTATAAAAAAAGATTTTGTAAAGCGTTGGCAGTTTTTTTTTTGTCTGAATTTTGAAAAAATACTGTGGTGAAAATATTTCTCCGACATTCATCCGTTTATAACTGATTTCGGAGTAATTTTGCAATAAAAAACAAGCAGATATATCTATCTGCTAGTCTAAAAATAGTCGAAATAATTTACTTGGAATAAATGAAAAGAAATATAACCTATTATAGAAAGTACACTTGACCAAGTTTTATTCGTAATCTAATTGGTATAATATTTTCAGCATTTATTCATAATATTAATATTTTTTTCCCAAACGATACTACGTGTTGTTGTATGGTTGCTACGTTTGATTTTTTTGGGAGTTAATGATTGTGTGCATGATTGTATTGTGTCGTTGTCGTTAAAAGCAATGAGTTTATTTTAGTCATTATATTTGCCTAATAGAAATTCGAAATTCAAAAAAAAAAAAAAATTGAATACCTCTTCAGTTATTATATTCGCCTAATGAAAAATCGAAAATTTTTCAAAAAAAAAAAAATCGAATACCTCTTTGGTTATTATATTCTCCTATTAAAAATTCAAAATTTTTTTGAGAAAAAAAAAAAAATTTCAAATACCTCTTAGGTCATTATATTCTCCTATTAAAAATTCAAAATTTTCCAAATTTTTTTTTCAATTTCTATTAGGCAAATATAATGACCGAAGAGGTATCCGATATTTTTTGTTTCGAAAAATTTTTGAATTTTTATTAGGCGAATATAATAACTGAAGAGGTATTTAATTTTTTTTTTTTTCGAAAAAATTTTGAATTTTTATTAGGCAAATATAATGATTGAAGAGGTGTTCGAATTTTTTTTGTTCAAAAAATTTTAATATGTGTTACTATTGATATCTCGAAAAATATTGATCATAAAAAAAAAGTATAAATCGATTTAGAGTTGTCTTTTTGAGCTCTAAAAGTTCGATAATTCTCGAAATTTTTTCGATATATTTTTCGATAAGTTGCTATCGATATATCGAAAAATATCAATCCTAATAAAAATGTATAAATCGATTTAGAATCGTCTCGTCGAGTCTTAAAAATTCGATATATCTCGAATTTGATTCGATATATTTTTCGATAAGTTGCTATCGATATATCGAAAAATATCAATCCTAATAAAAATGTATAAATCGATTTAGAATCGTCTCGTCGAGTCTTAAAAATTCGATATATCTCGAATTTGATTCGATATATTTTTCGATAAGTTGCTATCGATATATCGAAAAATATCGATCCTAATAAAAATGTATAAATTCGATTTAGAATCGTCTCTTCGAGACTTAAAAATTCGATATATCTCGAAATTGATTCGATATATTTTTCGATAAGTTACAATCGATATATCGAAAAATATCGATCCTAATAAAAATGTATAAATCGATTTAGAATCGTCTTTTCGAGACTTAAAAATTCGATATATCTCGAAATTGATTCGATATATTTTTCGATAAGTTACAATCGATATATCGAAAAATATCAATCCTAATAAAAATGTATAAATCGATTTAGAATCGTCTCGTCGAGTCTTAAAAATTCGATATATCTCGAATTTGATTCGATATATTTTTCGATAAGTTACAATCGATATATCGAAAAATATCGATCCTAGAAAAAATGTATAAATTGATTTGGAATCGTCTCTTCGAGACTTAAAAATTCGATATATCTCGAAATTGATTCGATATATTTTTCGATAAGTTACAATCGATATATCGAAAAATATCGATCCTAGAAAAAATGTATAAATTGATTTGGAATCGTCTCTTTGAGACTTAAAAATTCGATATATCTCGAAATTGATTCGATATATTTTTCGATAAGTTACAATCGATATATCGAAAAATATCGATCCTAGAAAAAATGTATAAATTGATTTGGAATCGTCTCTTTGAGACTTAAAAATTCGATATATCTCGAAATTGATTCGATATATTTTTCGATAAGTTACAATCGATATATCGAAAAATATCGATCCTAGAAAAAATGTATAAATTGATTTGGAATCGTCTCTTTGAGACTTAAAAATTCGATATATCTCGAAATTGATTCGATATATTTTCCGATAAGTTACAATCGATATATCGAAAAATATCGATCCTAGAAAAAATGTATAAATTGATTTGGAATCGTCTCTTTGAGACTTAAAAATTCGATATATCTCGAAATTGATTCGATATATTTTTCGATAAGTTACAATCGATATATCGAAAAATATCGATCCTAAAAATATCGAGGTATATCGATAATTTCGTGCACGAAAATAGGTTTCCAAATCAATATATATTTTTTTTGTAAGTTCGATATTTTTCGATATATCGATTGTAACTTATCGAAAAATATATCGAATAAATTTCGAGATATATCGATCTTTTAGGTCTCGAAAAGACAATTTCAATTCGATTTATACTTTTTTTTTAGGATCGATATTTTTCGATATATCGATACTAACTTATCGAAGAATTTATCGAAAAAATTTTGAGTTATATCGATCTTTTAGGACTTAAAAAGAGCTATCCGAATGGCTTTATACTTTTTTTTTAGGATTGATATTTTTCGAGATATCAATAGTAATACATATTAAAATTTTTTGAACAAAAAAATTCGAACACCTCTTCAATCATTATATTTGCCTAATAAAAATTCAAAATTTTTTCGGAAAAAAAAAAAATTGAATACTTCTTCAGTTATTATATTCGCCTAATAAAAATTCAAAATTTTCAAAATTTTTTTTGAATATTTATTAGGCAAATATAATGACTGAAGAGGTATTCAATTTTTTTTTTTTGAATTTCCAATTTCTATTAGGCAAATATAATGACTAAAGAGGTATTCGAATTTTTTTTTTCGAAAAAATTTTGAATTTTTATTAGGCAAACATAATAACTGAGGAGGTATTCGAATTTTTTTTTTTCAAATTTTTTCAATTTTTATTAGGGAATTATAATGTTTAAAGAGGCATTGGCTTATAGAAAACTATTGAATATTTTATAGAGAAATTAGAATATTGAAATTTAATAATTCTAAACAAAAATTATCGAATAGTTGGTATACCTTTACATCTAATTTATTATCCTGTTGTAATTAACACAGTTTAAAAATCATTGCCTGTTTGATGTTATTCAGAGCCGAAGGCGCGTAATTGGCTTTGTTTATTTAAGTTTATAAGTTCTGATTTTCGATTCATTCATGTGTTGATTATGTTTCTTAAAAAAATCTGAAGTAGATAATTAAGTTATTTTTAATACTCTCGATAAAAATGATATTTGTTTTGTCATTCAGCTATTTTGTAGATAAAGTTCTAGAATTCTTAGAAAATATTACAAGTCGATACTAACATGTTCTTTATCACAAATGAATTCAATTTGATTGAAAAAATACTATTTCAATTTCTTGATGATCGACAGAAAGTACCAGAAGAGACAAAAATATTTACAGTCGGCATAAAATAATTGATTTTATATTATTTTCACAAGCTGGCTTTGAATATCCATAAAAAACAAAATTTAAATCTAAATTATTTGAATGAGAATGTTTTATTTCTTCATGATAAAATAGTAAACAAATTAATAACAACAACTACTGACAATAAAAAATATTATTCGTAGAATAAACTATTTCCAATGTCATTTTGAGTAAATATTTTATTTGAATATTATCAATTACATTCATAATAATTATTATCTAACTTTCCATTAAATACCTCAACAATAATTGATCATTAATAAACTATCTTTAATACAAAAAAAAAAAAAGAAACCATTATTCCATAAAAAAAAATTAGTTACATTGATATTTATAAATACCATTATATTTGTTTAACAATTGAAATGTCATTACATATTGCAAACTTTTGTAAACCAAGTTTTACTAGAATAACAATTTTTATTAACACAATGAGGACATTGATTTATAAATTTTGGACTAATTGGTTGATTTGATTTTAAATGAGTTGCAACAATATCAGTAAGTGCATCAATAAACAATGGATGATCATTTGGTGCTGCTGCTCTTCTTATTTTATCAATTCCCAACTGAAATAAATAAAAAATAATATTAATAAAAGATGTTGATATTGAATTATATAACAACAATATAATTAAAAGACTTTTGGTTTTGATAAACAAATAATTAAATTACCTTTTGAGCAAGTTCATCACAATATTCAATATCCAGTTCATGTAAAGTTTCAATATGTTCATTAACAAATGCAATTGGTACAAGAATAAAATGTTTTTTTCCTTGTTTAACATAAGCTTCAATTGATTCATCAGTAAATGGACCTAGCCAAGGTAAAGGACCAACCTAAAAATAAATAACAAATATTAATTTGTATCTTCTTGATCATTAAGACAATATTAAGTCTAGCTCATTGATTAATCTTGTCTACCTTTGATTGCCAAACAAGATGATAAGGATTAGAATATTTTAATTCATTCATAACCATGTGAACTGTTGCAGCAACTTCACTTGGATATGAATCACCACGATTAACAGCTTTAAGTGGTAACGAGTGAGCTGAAAATAATATTTGTACTTGATTTCTAATATCCTTAGGAAAATGGGCTAATTCAGTAAGAATTCTATCAGCAAATGCTTTTGCTAATAATGGATGTGTTGACCATCTATCAATTATACTTAATTTCATATTTTTTGGAAAATTTCTAAAAAAAAAAAAATGTATTATTTTAAATAATTTTGATTTTAATTATTCAATTTATATTAATTTTTTTTTGTTTTACCTGGTTTTGTAGTGATTATAAATAGCATTAAAACTAGAACCAGATGTTGCACAACTATACTGAGGATATTGAGAAAAAATAACAGTTTGTTCAATTCCATCTCTAAAAAAAATTTTAAAATATAATTATTTTAATAATATATTATACAACAATTTTATAATGATATATATTTAATTCTTACTCTTCAATTTTTTGTAGTGTTTCACTTGTTAATGGATCAACATAACGAAAAGCAACATAATGTTTATGTGGTGCTGTTTCTGGTGATACATTATCTAATTGTTTACAAAGTAATTCACCTTGTAAATTTGTCCATTTTAATATTGGTGATCCACCACCAATTTCAGCATATTTTTTTTGTACTTCTGATGTTCTTCTTTTAGCAATCCAAGGTCCTAATTTACTAATAAATATTAAATAAAGATAAAGTTAATATTTGTGTTATTTTTACATAATAAAATAATTACCTTTGAAATGGAAGTTGCATCATATCTCTGTCAGTCATAATTCTTAATAAATATTCACCAACTTGATCTGTATGAGTTGGACCACCCATATTTAACATTAAAATTGCAGTTTTAGGTTTTTTTTGTTGTAATTTAGTTTGTGAAGCTATTGATAGATTTCTCATCATTGGAGCAAGTGTTTTGATTCCTTGATTGCCTGAAAGTATCATGTCGAAATACAACTTTATTTAATAATAATATTTTCATTATAAACTATTTATACTTTCAACTGAATTATCAGATTATGTTTTCATTAATATCAGTTTATTAAATAAATAAATTACATAAATTATCTAGACTTACCCAAGATGACATTTGACATTTTTGTGATGCTCATTTTTAAGCTTTTGATTTTATTTTCTACACTACTTGTTAATACAATTAACAAGATAGATATTCAACAATTTTATTACGTATTTTTGTTTTATAATAGTTGACAATGACTTTATAAAATAAGTTTTATGTAAGTGTAATTATTCAAACAAAATACTAAAGAGAATATTGAGTTTGTTTGGTCTTGAAATTTTTTAGGT
>WSYQ01000209.1:0-28260 GCA_011426435.1 Lysiphlebus fabarum | reverse complement strand
ATTAAAATAATTATCTCGAGCGGTATCCTCATCCTCAGGTTCTGATATACCTAATTCTGATGGTTCTTGTTTAACAACTAATAATGGTTCCTGTTTTATTGTTAATGATGTTTCTTGTTTTATTGCTAGATCCATTTTATCATAATTTATTTAAAAATATATTATTATTATAGACAATATTTTCAATGGTTTATATTTTTAAACAAACATTTTGTCAGACCGGGCTAACTTGTTTATGTTTTTGTAGGTTACAACGTGTGTTTATTTTGACTCGGGTACGTATTTAACAGCGTTGGGTAAATGTTTGGTATTTTGTGTTTAATACCAAGAAGCAGAGTTGTTAATGTATAAAACATAATGTTTTAAACTATGTTTAAAACATCCTTAGTTTTAATTAATTTTTTATTCTATAAATATTATATAATTGTAATTATTATTTTTTTTTTTATTATATGTTGTTACACTTTTTTATATTTTATTATATAAATAATATATAATTGTAATTTTTATTTTGATTTATTATTATATGTTGTTTTTCAAACATACAAAATGACTTATGTCCTCAGTTTTATCAATCTGTATAAAACGTGGGAAATTGGGAAC
The DNA here is from genome assembly GCA_011426435.1 of Lysiphlebus fabarum. NCBI lineage: Eukaryota > Metazoa > Arthropoda > Insecta > Hymenoptera > Braconidae > Lysiphlebus > Lysiphlebus fabarum. The sequence goes on along the minus strand of WSYQ01000209.1, from coordinate 27,657 downwards.
TGCCACCAAAACAAACAAACGAACCTAAATAAATTTGTTGTTATTAATATGTTTTTTTTTAGATATATGATCATCAAATTTGTTCATAAATAAAAGATATGAATATTATGTTTATAAATTTTATAAACTTGTTATTATTAATGTTTATTAAATAAACAACAATTGTTTGACAGGTTAGGAGTGTAAGTATAGTCGGTAAGAGGGAAAGTTTGAGCCTACGAGAGATCAGGTGGGTTTTATCCGTTTTATCCTGTTTTAAACGTTTTAAACGTTTTAACCATGGATAATTGTAAACAACTCAAAAACCCTCCATTTTAACAACTTTGCCTGCTGGATAGATTAGAGTTTGGTCAAGTTTAGTAAATGAAAATTAGAGTTTAGTAAACAATAGTTTATTCGGTAATTGTTGTTAAAAATTAGGCGTATAGTTAGCTGGCAGTATAATGAAAAAATTAAAATAATGACTCTATTTGATAGGAAATTGTCTGATTTAGTTTAGTCAATTAAAATTGGAGTTTAGTAAATTGTATAAACAATTTTAATTAATTATTTTCAATGAATAATTAAACAAATTAATTACCAAATTGCGCAGTGAGTTTTACGTAACTAAATCTATTACATGGATATAACGCTATGTCTTTGATCATGGTATTTTGGTGTCGTGTATATAACCGTGTTAACTGTCATCAGAATTCACAACATCATATGACATATATATTTATGAACAATTGTAAACAATGAAAAAAATTGTTTACTAAACTCTAATTTTCATTTACTAAACTTGACCAAACTCTAATCTATCCAGCAGGCAAGAAATTAGGTCATTACCAAATTTTTGCCAGCCAAGTATATTGAGCCTACAGAACGCTTGATGGTAACAATTACCGACGGCGCAATGTAAATATATTAGAAAGTAATGGCAATATTATTAGAAAAGGACAGGTATCCATACCCGCGCCTAAAGATGTTTACACATCAAAACATTTTTTTGATAATTAATAGATTCAAATGTATTTTATATTTTATTGGTCAAACACAAATTGTTGGATAAAAAAAAAATAATTATAATACTCAAACTTTACCTATCCTTGTTTATAATTTTATTTCAGAAAAAACGTGGTGACCATACTATAGATATTTTATTTTAAAATGCAATGACGCATGCGCCAAACTGCCCCCTCCCCATATATTCATATACGATCGCTACGATAGACTGAGATTCGATCTCTTTCATTCTCTTCAGTGGCTGTGAATAGACCTCGCTCTTTGATTCAAATCCATTACATTTAGTTTATTGAAGTGTATTGAAGTAATTTTCTAATAATTTTGTTTAATATTAATATTTATAAATTGTGAAAGTGAAAGTGCAGCGGCTGTGAACGGACTTTTTTATTTAACTTAAATTAAGTGACATTTTTTTACTTTATTAGGTGCGTGCATTTGGATCTATATAAAAAAGGTTGGTATTTTTTTTTCTTTAATAATTAAAAATGATAAATTTTGATTGTATTATTGCGTAATATAATTTTTATCAAGTATAACATCCGGAGGGAATATATTCTATCTATTTTATTAATAATAAATAATATTTTAAATAAATAAATATAAATAATTTGTAGTTATAAAATGCGGTCAAATAACCTAAAAATCATGTTTTTTCATTAAAAAAATTTAATGAAATTTGTACAATATCAGACTACAGTACAGATTTTTTGTATTGATCATCACAGTGCTCTAACCTAAATTTTTTGTTTCGATTAGCGTGGAATTTGGAAATACTCCCTTAAGGAGTGTGTCCATTGCAAAATTTAATTGCAAGACGACTTATTACTACACATTACTAAATTTTTCAATGTTATACATATCTAAGAAAAAACAAAAAACAAGTATTTTGTACAAAAAAAGCGTCAAGTATTCGAAATTGTAGTCAATTTGTAATGTAACTCGTTTTGCCATTAATTAATTTTTTAATATAAAAAAATATATGATACAATCAAAACCAACGAAGAAATTTTATTTTCGATACATGTAGTTAAATCTAAATTGTTAAAAAAATAAAATAAAATAAAAAAAAAAAAAATTATACTTGACCCCGCGTAGTTTTTTCCTAAATGAAAAATTAAATTTTAAGCCAACATTATTCAATCTCATGAATAGCGAGGTCAAGTATAATTTTTTTTTTTATTTTTTTTTTTTTTTTTGACAATTTAGATTTTAACGCTTTTTTTTGTACAAAATACTTGTTTTTTGCTTTTTGTCAGATATCACATCTTTTTGTAAAGTTTTTTTTGTAACATACACAATTTATACATCATCAAGTTTAATTTTTATTTATAATTATTTTACCGGTGTATCATTTGATGTTTATTATTTTTAATATACAATATTGCAATATTTATCATTGTTTATCATATATTTACATGTCAACTCTGCAGTACAGCCAACAAAAACAAGCAAGAGAGAAATAAAAAAAAAAAAAATTTTATAATCTTATACCGTACTACCAACTTAACAAAATTAGAAATCTGGTTTTTCAGCCAAAAGCGCAAAACTGTTAATTTAATTATTCGATTAAAAAAAAATATAGCACCAAAAAATCTGATTTTTTTTTTAAAAAAAAGCTAGACATCGATTTATGGGATCATTACAAAGCTTCATATTTTTTAATTGGATCCATCATATTTTAATTAAATTTCTAAAAATTGGAGACGGAAGGGGGCAAAATATTTAATGTATAATAAGGCACGGTAGTTACTCTTACACACACATATAATATATTTCCTTTCTCAAACTTGACTCGAGGTACTACAGTGCCTCTTGATTTTTCAATGTTATACATATCTAAGAAAAAACAAAAAACAAGTATTTTGTATAAAAAGAAGCGTCAAGTATTCGAAATTGTAGTCAATTTGTAATGTAACTTGTTTTGCCATTAATTAATTTTTTAATATGAAAAAATATATGATACAATCAAAACCAACGAAGAAATTTTATTTTCGATACATGTAGTTAAATTTAGTTTAAATCTAAATTGTTGAAAAAAAAAAATTATACTTGATCCCGCGTATTTTTTTCCTAAATTAAAAATTATATTTTAAGTCAACATTATTCAATCTCATGTATAGCGGGGCCAAGTATAATTTTTTTTTTTTTATTTTATTTTTTTTCAACAATTTAGATTTAACTACATGTATCGAAAATAAAATTTCTTCGTTGATTTTTTATTGTATCATATTTTTTTTTATATCAAAAAATTAATTAATGACAAAACAAGTTACATTACAAATTGACTACAATTTCGAATACTTGACGCTTTTTTTTTGTACAAAATACTTGTTTTTTGTTTTTTGTTAGATATCACATCTTTTTTTAAAGTTTTTTTTTATATCAAACACAACTTATACATCATTAAGTTTAATATTCATTTATAAGTATTTTACCGGTGTATCATTTATTTTCATGACACAATATTGCACAATAGTCGTATATTCATATCGATTCATATGTCAACTCTGCAAGGCAGCCAACAGAAATAAGCAACAGACTAACAGAGAAAAAAGAAAAAAACTGTTAGTTTAAGGTTGTTTTCGGAGATCTGAAATCGCACCAGATTTTTTTTGTTTTGGTCTTATTTTTTTAATGAAATAATTATCTACATTGTCAATTTTTTTAAATTTTTTCTTGGGTATTTTTTTTGAGATATTTACTGTCAAAGTTGACAACTTTAACACACAAGGTATAGGTGTTACCTCATATTTTTATGTATTTTTATTAATAACTTTTTTAAAACGCACCAGAAAACGTTCAAATTTTAACAGTTTATAGTCCTAAGAACGAAAAATTTTTTGATATAAATTTTTTTCATTTCGTCTGTTTCGTTTAATAATTATTCAAGTTTTAAAAACAGTAATTTATTGTTTTTTATGGTTTGCGCGCGTGGGGGACTCATACTTCGGCATCACTGTTTCTCTCTCCTTCGTTATTTTTCTCTAGCGGAAAGGGGAATCAACACACAGATACGGACATACACAAACATACAATAGGATTTTTTTTATAGTGTGAAATAGCAGTGTTTCACGATGTAAATTTTGAGTACTAGCATAGTATTAGTGTATATTAGTATATACACTAATACTACAGTAGTCAATATTTCAATCAGTAGCAGCACAAAAATCTTGGGGACCCGGACATATAATATAGCGTTACGGTATATAGCGTTTTTAAGCACAAATATTAATTCGACCTTGGTTTTGGGAAACAACCTTAATTGTTCAATTAAAAAAAAAATATTTTACTAAAAAATCTGATTTTTTTTTTTAAAAAAAGCTTGACATCGAGTTATGGGATCATTACCAGACCCCATATTTTTTAATTAATTCCATCATTTTTCAATAGAATCTTAAACAATTGGGGACGGAAAGGGTCACCAATGTGTCGTGTATAATAAGGCACAGTAGTTACTCTTACACACACATATATATTTCCTTTCTCATACTTGACTCGAGGCACTACCGTGCCTCTTGATAATAAGATTTAGTTGTTTTTAGTGATAATTTGACTTGCAAAAAAAATCATGTATAAGTAAATAAATATTTAACCAAGACATTATATGCATATATGATATATTATATGTTATTTCTTTTGTTATTTCAGAATTTGCAATCATGGTATATGAAATGGATATGTTTAATAACTATGACATGAAAAGACAAACCACTGATAATATTGGTGAGAAAGTTGATAGGATCAGTTGTCTCGATTATGATTCACTGGCAAAAATTTTCATGTTACTACCGATTCCAGAAAGAATAGCCATGATCGAAGGTAATTATATAATTATATAAGTTATTTTTAATTTTTTTTTAATAATATACATAATGTATGTACATAAGTTAATTTTTTAATTAAGCATATATAAGTTTTACAATTAATCTTTTCAATTTCAGTCTGTCCTAAATGGGAAGAAGCTTGTAAATTGGCTTTTTACGATGTTAAAAAATATAAACTTGATAAGCCAATTGATCATCAAACACAGTCATATATTAAGAACCTACTAACATACTGTGGTGCTTATCTGAAAGATTTGAGTTTTTCAAGTATATACTACTCAAATATCATGTTTAATGTAAGTCATCAATGCAAAAATTTAATAAGATTTGAATTTGAATTGGAAAATGATTTGACATTTACAAATTACAATCACTATGCTGAAGCTTTTACTCAACTCGATAAATTACTTTATATTAAAATAAAAGTAAATGAAAAATATGCTACTCGTAAATTTCCACTTGAAATAATTAACAATCTTCCGGAAAATATGAATGAAATTCATTTATACTTCAATAATCGTGTGGTTACTCATTCAATGGTAAGATATTATATGTATTTAATTTATAAAATATAAACTTATACGTATTTGAATGTTTTATACTTATTATTTTATCCTTTTTCAGACTTTTAAAAAATTCAAGAATCTTCACAGTTTAACAATGAGTGGTTTTCTTCTCGATTATATTATTCGAGAAATATTAGAAAAAAAAACACTTATTTATTTGGATCTTCATGATTCTCAAGTGTTGGAATACCAATCATTGAATTTCAATCAGCTTGTGAATTTAGAACATATTGATATGTTTCATCCTTTGATGGGTTTATTAACAATTAATAGAGAATTTATTAAAAATGTTGTTATTCCCAGTATTTGTAATACATGCAAAAATTTAAAATATTTTAATGTACCAGAAAATTTAATTCTTGGCATGCATGAAATTCAATCTCTAAACTGGGAAAACCTTAAAAATTTAGTACATTTTAATGTTACTTGGGTTACCAGTCCAGTATTGGCAAAAAATATCACGAAATATTGCAAAAATATAGATTATTTAGATATTCGTTTTGAAGAAAGACCCGACGAAGAATTTAATGAAGATACAGAAAATAAAAATTTAAATATTATAAAAAAATTAACAACATTAGAAAATCTTGAATATTTAAAATTGAATCATGTAAATATTTGTAGAGAATCATTTTTTGCAATTACAAATAATTGTAAAAAACTGAAACACTTGGATATCAGCAGGACTCGCGTATATTTCAATTCTTTTGTCATATTGAATTATCCACCTTATTATGGTTATTCCGACAATCCTTGGGACTTTTCTGATTTATCAAAATTGCAATATCTTGAACATTTAAATTTGTCTTTCAATGAATATATTAATAATGATGCTATTATTTCTATTGCTGATAAATGTAAAAAACTAAAATATTTAAATATTAGAGGTTGTAACAATATAAATGAAGAAGGTCTTGATGCTGTAACCACCTTTGAAAATTTAGAAGTTTTAAATGTTGCTAGCAATGATTATATTTCAAACGGATTTTTATCCAAATTAAAAGGATTAAAAGTTTTTGGTTGTGATAATTGTCCTGGTGTCGGTTGTAATGGTATTATTCAAGTTATAAATAATTGTCCAAATCTTGAAATACTTATGTCCAGCAATATCGGTTGTTACACAAGTCATCTTATTATGAATGCTGATATACTAACAAGAAATCGTAAAAATGGTATTATTTTAAAAATGTTTGTTAATCCATGTCGACATGAAGTACCTTTGCCATTTACTACATCTGATTGGTTGAAAATGGAATTAAGAGTGACCGTTGAATCGTGGGTAATAAGAAAGAACAATTATAATTTTTATGACAATAATACACGGGATATTTTCCAGGATACTATTGATTATGATAAAAACATAAAAAAAATTTGTAAGCCATTTTAGACTCACGGTTTAATCATTTTATGTGTAAACATCTTTGGCGCAAGAAGAAAATTTTTTTTTCTTTTTACTCCATACCCGACTCGCGCTCAAAAATGTTTACACATCAATAAACATTAGGTGTTTCATAGAAATGTCAACTTTTTTCTAATAATATTTGTAATAATATATGTAATATGTTAATAAAATACTTTTTGTTTTAATTAAAAATATTTAAATTTTGTCTTATTTTATATAACCACTACTTTATCACAAGTTTTTTCTATTGATTTATAAATTATTAATTATTAAAGATAGTGGTGAAATATAACAATCAATGATAAATTGAGTAAAAATTTTTTTATATTTTTTAAGTATATTTAATTAGTAATAATAGTTCATTTAATTAGTAATAATATTAGATTCAAATAAATTCAAAAATTCCAACAAACTTTCTGGCCTTGATAATTACAGGTTTACATGGTCTAAAAATACTAGTGAAAAATGTTAGGCAGTTATACGTTTTTCTCGTTTATTTGGAAAATATCAATAAATTTAACATTATGAAAATTAGCAAATGTATTTCTTGTCTTGGTAGTAATTTAACCTTCATGGCTATTATATAAATTTTATTATTATTGTAAGAATTACTTAATCATAAATTACCAAACAAATTTAAATAATATCATTATAAACAAATAATGATATAAACAAATATAATATAATATCATTATTTTTCTTTTTATATTATATTAAATTTATAAACAATATATTATTATTTGTTATATTTCCAATACCTTTGAGCGAGTAATAATTTATAAAACACATATTTTAAATTGATTACTTTTTATTTTCATTAATATTAATTTTATTTATGATTATATTTTTCAAGTGCGTTTAATTACATAGTAAAAGTATTTATAAATTAATAATTACATGTACTTAATAAATTTATATTTATGATTATGATTATGATTAAAAAAAAAATGTGTCAATTTTTATTATTTTTATTAGTAAATGAAAATTATTTATCAAAAAATTGAAATTTAATTGTTATTATTATAATAAGTCATTTTATAATATTATCAGTGCATATTTTTTTTTATAAAAACATTAAAATTATCATTATAAAGTTTAAAAACACTTGAAATTAAATAATATATACAATTTTTTTATTTTCTTTTGAAAATAAGCCTATTTCATTATATCATATGAATTATTTTTATAATATTATTTGTGTAATATTGAAAAAAATATATTCATTGTTATTTTACGACTTTAATAATTAATTTATAATATACCAATTAATTAAACTTCAATATCATCTAGCACATCAGTTAAATTAATTGTACCACATGTTCAATTAGAATTACAACTCAATTATCCAAACCTATACATATGTCAAATCAATAATTATTTAACAATAATATTTGTTAAATTATTGGTACATGAATACCACAATCTTATTATAAAGTAATTTTATATTTTAATCTTTCAATACAAAGTAAATTCCTTAAAACATACTTTCGTTACCAAATTGTTTTGGTCTTATCCTATAATGTAAAATCATGTAAAATTGTTCGTGGTACTTTTGATGCATCAATACCAGCAATTAATTTTAATTAACTTTATCTTTCAACATTTTAATACATTTCAGCTTTAAATTATCATTAAGTAAACAGCGTAATAAAATTATTCATAGATCAAATACAAGGGTAATAGCGGAGAGAATGCGTTGGATTATTACCTGGAGGATCAACCATTTGCAATGATAATATATTAAAAAAAAAAATTTGTGAGCCATTCTAGACTCGCGGGTTGATTATGTGTAAACATCTTTGGCGCAAAAATAGTTTTGAAAATGTAAGATATCCCGATTTATTCAAGGTGGCACTTTTTTAAAAAATTGAAAAAAAAAAAAATTAAAAAAAATGTAAAATTTAAACATATTTGGACTCAATGAAATTTTTATAATGGTTAAGGCCTTGAGTCCAGGGTAGCTATTCTTGACTTAATTATATCCGCAAGTTATCCCGAGTGACTGGGATAACTTTTTTGTCGCAAAACATGAAAATTCAACCTGATTTTTGGCTTAATTTGTATCAGTGATGGGTCTTTGGCCGATTTTTGACTTTATTACTTTACATGTAAATTACTGTAATTTACATGTAATTTATGTAATTTAGTCCGCCGCCATTTTTAGAGCATCTTCTTTACCGGCCGTCAACAAAAAGCAAGCTGTCAATTGATGTTTACATGTTATATTAATAAACAATAAACAATTAAATTATTAAACAATAATCGTTTAACAATTATAACGTTTGAAAAAAATATTTTTGCATAACGACATAACAAAATGCATCTAAGAACATTATATTTTGATATTGCTAAAAATTTTACCTGAATTAAACGTAACTTTTATCTTGTTAAATCAACTTATTATTATATTATTGCATTTAATGAATAAATATAGTATATAATAATATTTACAGAAAACAATTATAATATTTATTGTTGAATCAATAAAATTAACATATCGTTGTAAAATAAGAATTAGATGTGAACAATAAATTATAAACATTAATATAACATCATAACCTGCATTAATTTGACATATACAAATGAAAAAAAGAGTTTATCCTTGTCATTTTTTTTTATTTTTTGTCATTGTAAAAAAAGAGAGAAAGCAAAAAAATTTCAAATTACCAACTGTAGAATCAAGGTTCCGAGGTTGCTGTAAGATGGCGCAATGAAATTTATGTAAATTACCCCATGTATGAAAGTCAGCCATGTAAATTACAAGCCCATCACCAGGGTTGTTAAAATCGAGGGTTTTTGAGTTGTTTACAATTATCCACGTTTAAAACGTTTAAAACAGGATAAAACGGATTAAACCTGATCTCTCGTAGGCTCAAATTTTCCCTCTTACCGACTATACTTACACTCCTAACCTGTCAAACAATTGTTGTTTATTTAATAAACATTAATAATAACAAGTTTATAAAATTTATAAACATAATATTCATATCTTTTATTTATGAACAAATTTGATGATCATATATCTAAAAAAAAACATATTAATAACAACAAATTTATTTAGGTTCGTTTGTTTGTTTTGGTGGCAGTTCCCAATTTTGCCACTAGATGGCGACGTTTTATACAAATGGATAAAACTAAGAATGTTTTAAACTATGTTTTAAACATAGTTTTAAACATAGTTTAAAACATTATGTTTTATACATTAACAACCCTGATGTAAACCATTGAGAAGGATACAAATTAAGCCAAAATTTTCATGTTTTGCGACAAAAAAGTTATCCCAGTCGCTCGGGATAACTTGCGAATAATCGAGTCAAGAATAGCTACCCCGATGAGATATATCTATTAAAGTTACTTTATTCCGTGAGCCTCAACAACAGCTTACATATACTCTCTAACTCAGGAGTTTACCCTACTTGTAGACCTCCACGAATCCACGATTAACAGTGATTAACAGGTAGGAAAAAATTTAACCTCAAAAGAAAAAATCAGTCAGAATAAGCTGGTTCTTAATTGAAATATTGAATGATTAATAATTTTGTAAATTTATCGATAGATATATGATTAAAAATTTTATAATTAGTTGAATTAGTTAATATGAAATTATGGTATTGATGCGATATTATAGTTATAAAAATAATTTATTCCTTTATATGACAGTCTCAACAAGTGCACTTCAATAATAGGTAAAGCTGTTATATTTATTATTATCAGTATTTACTCATGATGAGTTCAAGAAAGAGATGTGGTATTCAAGAGAAACAACATCTTTTGTATGATGCTGATGATAAAAAAGCTGATCTTAACCTCTTTAGTTTGGAATTATTAACAGAAATATTCATACGGTTACCAGTATATGACATAACGACCATGGAAAAAGGTAATTTTTAAAATGAAATTTTATCAATATTAATGTAATATTTATATTTATTATTATTTTATTTTAATTTAACAATTTCTATGTCTATAGTTTGTTCTAAATGGAAAGATGCGAGTAAATTAGCTTGGCATGATATTAAAAAATACAAATGTAGTTTATCAATACGTCGTGCATATGATAATCGAATGTTGACACAATCAGATGTAGAAGAAATATTATTGAGATGTGGTAAATATTTAAATGAATTGATTCTTTCAAAAGTTTGCAACTCAAGTATCATGCCAATCGTTGTTGAACACTGCAAGAATTTAACAAAACTTGAATTTGAAGTTAATAAACATTTATCAGATATTTATAATATCAATGATTTTGTTGATGCTTTTACACAATTGGATAAACTAGTATTCCTTCAAATAAATAGTATTGCATCTAATTTTCCTGTTGAAATAATCAATAGTCTACCAGAAGGAATTAAGAAAATTCATTTATTTTTTGAGAAGTCTCCTAGCTTGAATTCAAACTTTATATTTTTCGTAAGTAATTTTTTGTCTTATGTACCTACAATTATTGATCATTCATTAAAAACAATAATATTGTTAATAAATATACCAAATAGTTAATTTAAATTATTTAAAATTAATTCTTTACTTTTTTAGGATTTAAAAAAATTCAGACAACTACACAGTTTAACATTGAATGGCTGCATGTTAAACAACATTATTCAAGACATATCAGAAAAAATAACACTTGTTTATCTTGATCTTGATTATTGTAGATTTAAACAAGATTTGTCAGTATTTAATCAACTTATTAATTTGGAATATTTAAATATTGTGGCTAGATATAATGATTATAATTGTTCTAAAAGAATTACTTCAGAAGTACTCAGTAATATTTTATATTCATGCATAAAACTAAAATATCTCAAATTTAAAAATTTATCATCCAGTTCGACTGATAAACTTTTATACATAAACTGGTTAAACCTGAAAAATTTAGAGTATTTAGATTGTCCATGGTTACTTACAAAGGAATCATTAATAAATATTGTGGAACATTGTCAAAATTTAAAATACTTGGAACTTGATTCATTAAAAGATCATTTAACTGAATTTTTTATTATAAAATCAACAGAACTAAAAAATCTTGAATGTTTAAAACTGTTTAACGCATATCTTTTCTGTGGTGCTAAAACAATAAGTGCGATTTCAAACAATTGTAAAAAGCTGAAACGTTTAGAAATACCCTTGTATTATTTAACATCTTATTCGCAATCGATACCTAATTTTGAGGAGTTATCAAAATTACAGTATCTTGAACATTTAGATTTATCACGTATATGCCTTATTGAAGAGAATACTATCACTGCTATTGCCAATAATTGTAAAAACCTTAAAAATTTAAATATTGAATTTTGTACAAATATTACTGAAATGGGTTTTATGGCTTTGACTAACTTGGAAAATTTGCAAATATTAAATGTCAAATTAAATCCTAATGTTACTGACAACTTTATCAGCAAATTAAAAAAATTAAAAAGTTTAAACTGTTGTAGTTGCAAGAAATTAACTGATGTTGGTGTCATTCAGCTTATAAAAAATTGTCCAGATCTTGAATATCTTAATCTTGGAATAAACTATAATATTACAGCTGATACAATTATTGCTGCTGATAACGTAACTAAAAACCGTATAAATGATATTGTTTTGGAACTATTAATCTTTAATCATAAGCTTATGACAGCTACTAAGATAGTAACTGAATCTCAATGGTTACAGGTTCTTCCTTAGAATTAATCAAATTCATTGATATTCTTAACTTTTTTTTATACCTGTAATTTTATTTTTATATTTTTAAAAGTACATTATTATTACTGGTTTGTATTATAGTTAAAATGATATAGATATAATATTTTTCATTTAAAATTCTACTATTATGGTTGTTACAGCAATATGATTGCAAAATAAAAAACCAAGCTTTTTAGAAAAAATAGGGAATAAATTATAATTGATATTATGTAATAATTAAATATACACGGAAAATTTGAGGATGTTTATTTTCATGTCAAAATTTCATAGTAAGAAATTATAAATTTTTATTATATCATTGTATTATTTTTGTTAATTTTTCGTTTCAATCTACATGAATCTGCGTCATATGTTCGGTTCCATATTTCGTATCGTATTTTTTATTATTTTTTTATTTATATACGTATTTATTTATTTTAATTTTGATGATGAATATTTTTTTTCATATGGATTTTCCAGCTTGACCATAGTTATATTGTATAAAATATAATCTTTGCTTGAAACCTCTAATTTATTGTTCGGAATTGTTTTATCATCAGTTGTTTCCACAATCAATACTGTATCTATAAAATATATAAAAATTACATTAAAATTTTTTTATAAATATACCCAAAAAAATTATATATTATCAACTTACCATAAATTAAAGTTATAAGTGTAATTATTTTCATTAAAAAAATTAAAAATTTCATTTTAATTAATTTTAATAATTTAACACGATGAGAACGAACTTAACTCAATGGAATTTCGTACGAAAATATATTTTTTTTCATGACACATAGGATTAAATAGTACGCATATGTTTATTCAATTATTAGTATTATCATAGATAAAATAAATAAGCTGAAAAAAATACGAATTTTGAAATAGGAAAAACAAAAATAAATTTAATTTTTTGTTTATTTAGTTTTTTATCTTGTTGCCGACTTGATAAAAAAATTCAAACTTATAATATCAATTGACACAAACAAAATCAAGGTTTTTAAAGACTTCAATATGAATTTGGTTAAAACTATTTTTAAAAAGATAAAATCAAATTAATTATCAACAACAATAAAATAATAAATCATTTAAAACTTGATAATATAACTTTTAAAATAAATACGAAAAACAATTACATCAGTTTTTATTAAATTTCATATAACATTTTAAAATTTAAAAAAAATTTGTTATATAATAATACAAAAAGAAAAAAAAATGTTTGAAAAAATTAAAATTTTACAGCAATATGATCTTCAAAACAACTTTCTAAGCAAAATATTGAAATGAATTGAAGCGACAGTAAATTTGTAAAGGGTTGGTAATGTATTTTAGTCAAAAAAACATTTTTTTTTTTTTTTTTTTTATCTATTCTACGTCATGATAATATTATCAGTTCTGTTATCGTCATCATCAGCCATCGTCGTGTATTTTTATAAGCTCATAACAACTGATGTTTCGCAATATGTTGCAACTTGTTGTAACTTTAATCTGACCAGCCAAAAAATAATCAAAAGTAATATTTTTATTTCTAAAAAATTCCAATCAAAAACTGGAAAAATTTGAGAAATTTAAAACATCTAAATGCTCTATGTTTAATAACAGATGAATCAGTTATGAACATTGTAAAATATTGTCAAAATTTGAAATACTGCTGTTTGTGGTAAACTTTCTACTGCTGGTTCCAGACAATTCATAAAAAATTGTCCAGAACTTGAAGAACTTCATTTGCAAAGTGATACTAAAACTGAAATTGATACAATTATTGCTGCTGATTATGAAACTAAAGAACGTAAAAATGGTATTATTTTGGGTATATACGTAGTAGAGAGAAATGTTATAAATTATTTTAAAAAAAGGATTGAATCTCAATGGTTGATACTTCATTCTCCCAAGTTGAGTCGTAGATCTCGCTCAGGCTAAAATAAATCTCAATAGATATGTTACTGTATATTTTGACTTTTAACTAAATCAAATAAACTGGCCATTTATATTTGCGATGGATATTATAATATAGAAACGAAACAAAAACTTATTTGTTTATTTTTGAACATAGTTCAAGGCAAATGCCTTTCAAAACAAAGATAATACAGTTTAAAAATTAATTTTTTTTTTACTTTCATATATAGTATGAAAAATATACATCATTATTATTTGAATTAAAATACAAATTATTAGTAAATAGTATTTTTTAAATCAATAAGTTGATTAACTGAATCAAAAGAGAAAATTAAAACTGTTCAATATAGAAGATAAATTAATTGTATTTTTTGGTAATAAGTTCCATCTTTTTGATCAAATTATTTACATGGAATTTACAAATTGTCTGGATTTAGAAAAATTAAAATATAAAATATAAACGTTTAATTTTTTTTTTTTTAATATTTACAATAGTTATTTATGTTTTTTCTTTTCTGTTTAAAAAATAAAAATGATGCGCCTATAAAAAATAATATGATATGTTTTAATTTATAAATTTTTTATTTTAGAAAAATTCATAAATATTTTATGATTAAAATAATAATAATAAATTCTCGTTATAAATAAATAATAAGAATTTTTTAAAAGCATTATTTAACCTTGCACGTGCCTTTTGTATAATGCCATTAAATTATTCGTTTGTTTTTTCGTCTTATCAATATTAATTTTTGTTCTGGCTTTGTACATGTGTAAACACCGCATTGAAGTTTTTAAAAAATATATCTAACAGTAAGATATAAATATGTGTGTAATTAAAAAGATTAGATAAAATTATCAGTCTTTCAAGGAAAAACGTTAAAATATTTTTTAGTCTCTGATATATGTTTTTTGTTACAACTGCGTTTTTAAAAAATATATAATTCTAAACATATTATTAAAACGAAAAAACTACATTTGCATGTGTATAAAAAAAAAAAAAAAAAAACGAACTAATAAAGTTTCGAAATATCTATATAAATATTGTGAATTGACATTTCAATTTTATCTATATTTGAGTGCAGCTATATATATATTAAAAATATTAGTCGACATAAATCGTTGCACTGCTCGATGCGAGTTGTTTAAAAAAATTTTATTAACATTATACAAGATTTGTACTTGTACACAGTAAAAAAAAAAAAATGAAGAACCTTCAAATTTTGTGGATTGTCTTTGAATTAGTAATATTATATTCACCAGGTGTTTTTATGACGCCAAAATACGAAGAAATTCCATGTGAACCATCTATAAAATGGCTGACACTTAAAAATTGCTATCTGGGTAATTGGACAGCTTTAGTACCAGTTGAAACACAAATAGAAACATTGAAAGAAATTCGATTGACAAAAAATAATTCATTTAACGTCATTGAAAAATATTTTCTTCATTCGTTTCATTTGTCATCAGTCACTAGTTTGATACTTGATTTATCAACCGATCAAAAAATATTCATTAATATACATACATTTGATTCGATGACTCAACTTACAACATTGGAAATAAATAACGCCATAATTCAGCTGAATAAAGATGCCTTTAGTCAATTATCTAATTTAAAATCTCTTAAAATACAAGTAGACAATTCAACAATGAAATATCTCAATGTCATATTAAAAAATCATTTGCATCGATTAGAAAGCTTGGAATTATTGAATCATTATAATATAGATATTTGTAATTATTATGACATAGGTGATGATTTTTTAAATATACAAAAATTACAATATACTGGTGGTGTTTTAACAAAATTATTTGAAGGATGCTTCAAGTGTTTAATACATCTTGAATATCTAACAATCATGAAAAGTAATTTAACATATCTTAATATAGAATCATTTGATTACTTACATAAATTGAAAGAATTAAAATTGATTTCAAATAATAAACTTACTCACATACCTTCGAATGTGTTCAACATTAAATCTTTAAAAATTATTGATTTAAGTAATAATTCAATAAATAATATTGATAATCAAGTAATTGTAAATCCAAATACTATGAATTTGTTATTATTAAATTTGAGTTATAATAATTTAGAATTTATTGAAAAGAATGTATTTAAAGATATAAATTGTAGTATTATTGATTTGAGTCAAAATAATATTGAAATATTTGAAAGTAGTGCATTCAATGGATCTCATATTGATGCAATTTATCTCTATAATAATAAATTTGATGAAGAAGATCGTATTCTTTTTTCTAATTTAAATAAAAATACAAGACTGTATTTAAGTTATAAATTGAATGAAATTATTGCGATAAATGAAACAATAGCTCCATCCTCTATTAAATTAGTGAATAATAAATTTAGACGTTGTTATTTAAGTAATTACAAATTGTTGGAAATTTGCAAAATATTTCATACATCATTAATATCAATTAAACAGCTTGTACCTGATTTATGGAAACCTACAATTCTTGAAATACAAGACACTCATTTATCAGCAATTGAAAATAATGTATTTAATAATTTAAACATTAGCATTTTAATAATTACTTCTACAGCTGCAACAAAAAATTTTATAATATATGAAAACTCATTTACAGGATTGAAAAATCTTAAGGTTCTTGAACTTAAAACTAAAGCAATTTCTTCGGAAACATTGACTATATTTAATCCTCTTGAATCATTAACACATCTTGAAATTTCAGTAGACGAATCTATTTTAGTTCCATTATGTCAATTATTAAATCCTTTAAAAAATCTACAAAAATTAATAATTTTTAATGTCAATAAAGTTTTTATTTGTTCTGAAATATGTGAAAATATGCCACTCAATATATCAGTTTTATATTATACAAATAGTTCATTTACATATTTACAATGGAATGAGTTTTCATGTTTGAAAAAACTTAAAGTTTTATCTATTACTAATACTAATCTTGAAAGAATAATACCAGGTGCATTTGATGGACTTAATAAACTATCTCGTTTAGAAATAATATCTAGTAAATTGAATGGTATTGATAAAAATACATTTGATGTATTAACAAACTTGAATACTCTCATATTAAGTGATAATAAAATAAAATTTATTGAAGATGAATCATTTATTGATAACAAATTATTATCAACACTTGATTTGAGTTTCAATTTATTAGAATCTATACATCAAAAAACATTTAATGGTGCAATGAATATTGAAAATTTAGATTTATCATACAATAATATATCATTGATTGAAAATAGTGCATTTAATAGTTTAACAAATCTTTCAAATTTACAAATACATAATAATCATCGCAGTTTGCAAAAAGATAAAGTTGCTTGGAGAATTACCGAATCTCAGATTGAAAAAAAATGTCATGTTGAATATCCATTTGAAATTTGTTTCAAGCACAACTCTATGTTATCTATAGCTTTAAATTCATACCGTCAAGAAAGTATTTTACCTTTACGTAGTTTGTTTTTTTCTGAATCACCAATTGATCAATTACAAATAACTCTCGGTGATTTTGTATCATCAATCAATGAAAATGCATTTAGTGATTTAAATATTGAATCAGGATTAAAAACATTAATAATTGATAGAAAACATAAATATGGATTTTTCCTTCTTCCTGGTTCATTTAATGGATTGAAATCTTTAAAAAGATTGGAGTTAAATGTAGGAACAATTGAACTTAAAATTGGATTATTTGATCCATTGATATCTTTGGAATATCTTAAAATAAAACCAAATGAAATTTTAACAGGAGTATACCTTGGACAAGTATTGGAAAAACTCAAAAATTTTAAAATATTAGAAATTTTCAAAAATAATTCAATAAGTATTTGTAAAAGTCCATTCTCAAATAAATTACCAATTTCAATAAACAATATTATTTATACAAGTGGTGATATCGAACGAATAAATGATTATTCATTCAACTGTTTACCATCTTTACAAAATTTAACAATAACCAAAACTCAATTGATAGTTATTGAAACAAATGCATTTGATGGACTTGATAATTTGAAATATATCAACTTGGCATTTAATAAAATTTACTATATTCATTCAGATACATTTAAAAATCTTGGTAAATTACTGAAAATTGAATTAAATCATAACAAAATAATTGAAATTAATGATGGAATATTTGTTATTGAAGGCAATAATAATATGCGTTTAATTAATTTAAGTTATAATGCAATTTCAGTTGTTCCAAGTTATATTTTTGAAAATGTTAAATGCAATCAGTTGGATTTATCAAACAACAAAATTAATATCATTGAAGATGCTGCATTTCAAGGATCGTCTTTTCATGATTTGTTTTTATTCAATAATAAACCTATTGTTCTTAACAGAGATGTATGGATGGTATCTGATCATACATTTTTATATACAAGAAAAATATCATACAGTGAAATGCGTTGCTTGTCAAAACTTAAAACATACTGTGTTACTTGTCGTTTCGATTGTCTTCGATCACATGAGAGAAAAACTGTTATGCCTTATAATATATGCTGATGGAAAAAAATATATTTACTCATACAATCTGGCTTATCTTATGAAATTTAAAAGAACATATTTTTCTTTTATAATAAATTATTAATCTCCGATGTACTTATTAATGTAATAAAAAAAGGCACATTATAAAATCATATAATACCTATATATTTATGAGATTATAATAAAAAAATTATTCAATAAAAAAATTTGTTTCAATAGAAAATGTATGTATTTATTTGATCGAATAAAATGGAAAAAAAAGAAAAAAAAAAAAATACAAATAAATTATATAAAAACATTATTTATTGTTTTATAATTTATAAATTTTTTAGGATCACAACAAATATTATAATAAATTCACATTAGTATAAATAAATAATTTGAGAATTTTAACAAAAGTAATATTCAACCTTGCACGTGCCTGTTGGATAATGTCAATAAATTATTTATTTGTTTTTTTGTCTTATCAATATTAATTTTGGTTCCGGGTTTGTACATGTTTATACATCATATTGAATTTTTAAAAAATATATCTATAACAGTGATGTAGAAATATGTGTACTTAAAAAGATTAGATAAAAATATTTTTTAATGCGTGTTATGTTTTTTATTACATTTGCCAACAAAGCTATTAAAATATTAGGAATTTACGTTTCAATATAATAACACATATATGTATACTTGAGCGCAGTTAATTATATTGACAATATATTAGTCGATACCAAATGTTTTACTGACCAAGTTGTCTTTAAAAGAATTTTAGTTGCATTATACACGTCATCGTTTCGTTTTATATATCAAGCCAAGATTCGCACTTGTACACAGTAAATAAAAAAAAATTAAGAACCTTCAAATTTTGTGGATTGTCTTTGAATTAGTAATATTATATTCACCAGGTGTTTTTATGGCGCCAAAATACGAAGAAATTTCATGTGAACCATCTATAAAATGGTCAACATTATTCAAAACTTGCTATCTGGGTAGATGGACATCTTTAATATCAATTGATACACAAATAGAAACATTGAAAGAAATTCGATTAACAAGTAACATAATAAACGTCATTAGTAATTATTTTTTTCAATCATTTAAATTATCGTTTAATACTTTAATACTTGATTTATTACCATGGTCAAGAGATAATTATTAAACCAAAAGCATTCGAATTATAATGTCAAATTTATTAGAAATAAATAATGCAATGATTCCACTGAATCAAGATACTTTTAGTGATTTATCTAACTTAAAATCTCTCAAAATACAAGTAGTCAATTCAACAATGAAATATCTCAATGTCATATACAAAAATTACAATATACTGGTGGTGTTCCCTGGTAGAAATCTTTCTCCACTATTTCTACACCGTTTCTTTGCTTTTTGGCCACTTTTTTCCGAAAATGATCCATAGTGGAGAAATGATGGACAAATGGTGGAGGAATTTAAGTTAATAAATTCAACTATTGGATATTTCAATCAATGAATAACCAAATATTAACAATCAAATAATTTTATAATTTAATTCCAATAATTTCATACATTTCTATTAATACGTGAATAACCAAACAATATTATAAATTGACTAAAGGAAATAACTTTATAATAACTACAATGATTTTAACATAAACTGAATTACCTATTTAAATTACTCATACATTTTTCTTTTTGAAGTAGAGGTTTAAAATTTACTCGTAAATAAAAAATAAGTCATGAATTTGCGTTATACCATTATAGAGCCAAATAAAAAACCAATCACATTGTAAATAAAAATATATATCACTTGATGCATCACAATTTGAAATTTTGTCTACAAATCAAAACGTACAATATGTATAGTGCACTATATCAAATATATGAAAAAAAAAATATATAAGACTTTACAAAAAGATGAAACATCTAAAAAAAAATGTAAGTATTCGAAATAACAGTTAAAATGTAACTTGTTTTGCTCTTTTAATTACAAAAGAGCAAAAAAGTTTGATACAAAAAAAAAAATTTTAACAAAAGATGTGATCTAACAAAAAACTCATCAATCATTGTATAGAATCATTCGGTTTTTGTATGTTATATATCATTTTTCCTCGTTGATTTTAATTAGTACTAAATTGTTGATTAAATTTTGAAACAAGGTGCGAGTTGTTATTTATTATTTCATTACTGCATTTTATTAAGAAGCATTTATTGACAGTTACAACAAAATTTAACCTAAATATAAAAAAAAAAGAACCAGCCAACCTAAAACTAATTCTAAATAATAATATTTATTGAAAATTTTGTAATTAGTTGAATTCAATCGACATATCTTGTTAATAGATCTGAAATATTTTTGATCATCATTGTCATTATTTAATAAAATGTAACTATATTTTATTATTGATGCTATAGTTTTAACAATCTAATAACTTAATTTTTTATAATAATAATTCTTCACAATTATCTTTATAATACAATTTCAAATTTAACTGATTAATAATAATTCTCTTGATCATATGTTTTCTTTCATGAAAAATTAAAATTATCTATTACAAAGAAAAATAATATTAAATTGATCTTGACAGTTAAATATAGTAGCTATATAATTATTGTTTATTTTCAGTATTTATTCATAATGAGTTCAGGAAAAGAGATCTTCAAATTAAACAAAAAAAAGGTATATAATATTTGCGAATTTGCGATGAAAGCTCCAGTAAGTAAGTAGACTTACTTGACTGTGTAGTGTTGATAATGTAGTAATGTAAAAAAAAATTTCGTATATAACAGCTGATGGAACTCATTGTGACGTCACAAATTACCCTCTTTGTAAAACTCCAAAAATAAAAATAAAAACATAAAATAAATAAACGTGTTCAGAGCTGTAAATGTATGTAATAATAAAACAACAATAAATAAATAACTAATAATCATTAACAATCAAAATAATAACAAACAATCAACAATCAACGTAAGCAATTCTAACCAAATAATAATCAAGAATTAATAAATAATTAAAAATAAAAAAAATTGTACTTGATTATTAAATAATTGTATAAAATTATTTGGTATTTGTTTGTTACATTATTATTTTTCGTTGATTTTAATTGAATAATCAAAACAGAAAAATATACTAAATTGTTGATTAAAATTTTCAAAAAAGGTGAGTCATTATTTATGTTTTTATTATTGCATTTTTGTTAAGCAACATTTATTGACAGTTATAATAAAAATTTAACCTAAAAAAGAAAAAAAAACAGTCAAATAAAACTAATTCTAAATTAATAATTATTAAAAAATTTATAAGTAGATCAAAAAAATGATTAAAAATTAGTCAAATCCATTCAGCATATCTTGTTTACTTGATTTTTTATGAAATATTTATCTTGATCATATGTTTTCCATCATGAAAAATTTAAATTATCAATTACAAAAAATATATAATATTTAATAATATTTATATTATTTTTTATTTTCAGTATTTATTTATGATGATTTCAAGAAAGAGATGTCATAGTGAAGAAAAACAAGAACCTTCTGATGATGCTGACGAAAATAAAGCTCATATTATTAACACTTTTAGTTTAGAAGTATTAGAAAAAATATTCATGTATTTACCAGCTTTTGACAGAATGACTATGGAAAAAGGTAATACTTGAATTAAATTATAAATACTAATATTTAATGTTATTATAATGTTGTTTATATTTATTTTCAATTTGATAATTTTCATGTTTAGTTTGCTTTTTATGGAAAGAAGCCTGTAGATTAGTTTGGCACAATATTAAAAAATACGAATGTAGTAAATCAATACGTCGTACACATAATAATCGTATGTTGACACAAACAGATGTACAGAAAATATTATTTAAATGTGGTAAATATTTAAATGAATTGTCTCTTTCAAAAGTTTGCAATTCAAGTATCATGCCATTTGTTAGTAGTCACTGCAAAAATTTAACAAAACTTGAATTTGAACATAATCATAGTTTTGAAAATTATATATTTTCTAATTTTGTTTATGCTTTTACACGATTGGATAAACTAGTATATATTAAAATTAAAAAAATTGCACCTAATTTTCCAATTGAAGTAATCAATAGTCTTCCAGAAGGAATTAATGAAATTCATTTATTTTTTGAAAAATTTTCTCACTGGAATACAGAATACATATTTGTTGTAAGTAATTTTTAGTACATAAACAATTTTTAGTTAATTATTTAAATACACTACAGTTAATTTAAGTTATTTAAAAGTAAATATCTAATTGATTCTTTTAAAAGTTTGTAATTTAAATATCATACCATTTGTTAGTAATTGCTGCAAAAATTTAACAATACTTGAAGTTAATTTAACTGTCAATTAAAAAGTTTGTTGATAAACTAGTATTTATTAAAATAAACATTAATTTAATCAATAATCTTCTAGAAGTAGTTATTTTTGATATAATTAGTTGTTAATCACTCATAAATAACAATACTATTAAACAGATACAGTTGATTAAAATTATTTCAAAAATTTTTTTATATTTTTTTTTTTTTTAGGATTTTAAAAAATTCAAAAAACTTCACAGTTTGACAGTTAACAACTGCATGCTAGATAATATTATTTATGACATATCAGAAATAATAACACTTGTTTATCTTAATCTTGATGATTGTAGTTTTGAACGAGAATTGTGGGCAAACAAACTTATAAATTTGGAACATCTAAGTGTTTATTATAGAAATCATGTGATGTTTAATGATTCTGAATTAATTAATCCACAAACACTGATTAATATTTTGAAGTCATGCAAAAAATTAAAATATCTAAAAATTATAAAATTATCAAAAAATCGGACAGCAACATTTTTATTTGAAGACTGGATAAACCTTAAAAATTTAGAGTATTTAGATTGTCCATGGTTAATTACAGATGAATCAGTAATAAATATTGTAGACCATTGTCAAAATTTAAAATACTTGAGACTTGATTTAATGAAAACTACTATTAATGAAACTTCAATGATAAAATTGACAAAATTAAAAAATCTTGAATGTTTAAAACTGTACAATACAGAGTATTTTTGCAGAGATAAATTAATAATTGCAATTACAAACAATTGTACAAAACTTAAACGTTTAGAAATACCTGGTATTAATGTTTCTTTGTTATCAATTTTTGATGGATTATCACAAATGCAAAATCTAGAATATTTAAATTTAATATATGTATGTCGTCTTGAAAGTAGTACTATTATTGCTATTGCTAATTATTGTAAAAATCTGAAGAATTTAAATATTGAATTTTGTACAAATATTACTGAAACTGCTCTTATGGCTTTGACTAACTTAAAAAATTTGGAAATATTAAATGTAAAATGGAATTATAATGTTACTGACAATTTTATCAGCAAATTAAAAAGATTAAAATGTTTAAACTGTGGTAATTGCAAGAAATTAACTGATGTTGGTGTCATTCAACTTATGAAAAATTGTCCAGATCTTGAACATTTTATTATTGGAGTTAACAGTAATATTACAATTGATACAATTATTGCTGCTGATAATATAACTAAAAATCGTATAAATGATATTGTTTTAAATCTGTCTATCAGTAATAATAGTCTTATGACATTTTCTCAGTCAATAATTGAATCTCGATGGTTGACTCTTCATAAAAATGATTATAAGTGGTAAAAGTGGTATAATTTTATATTATTACTTCTTTGTACTCGTGATATTTTTTTGTGATATGTTACGATTGCAAAATAAAAAACCTGTTGTTTTATAAAATATTAAATAATACATTAAAAATATATGAAAAATTGAAGGATGTTAGTTACCAGTATGTATTTAATTAATAAAAAAAAAAGATGAATATTTTTTAGTAATTTATAATAAATGAAAAATAAAATAAATTCATCATTAGAGTTCTACAACTCTGCATCATGTGATCCATCATGAACTACTTTCAATCTTAAAAGACAGCTTGTTTTTATATTAAACATCCTCATGAAGACTGTATTTTTTATTTCAATTAAAAAATTATTACAATTAAATAATTTTCAACTGTACAACAACATACAATTTACTAATAAATAAAATTGTTTTTTTTATTCTTTGATAAGTTAATCCATCATCTTGTATAATAACTACTGATTCATCCAGTTGTTGTTTATAATCAATTGAACATGCTACACCAATTTACCACAGTGAATAATGATAAATAAAATAAAAATACAAGTTTTGTAATAAACTTTTTTACATCAATTGGTCTAGAGAAATTAATTGATAATCAATTGGATGAAAATTTACAAACCAAACTTGTTGTTGTAGCTTTTGAAGATTTAATCTCTAAACATCAAAGAGTTGAGAATTCAAGTCTGATATTATAGGAATTAAAAAAAAAAATTGTATATTTTTAAATAATTAAACAAAAAAAAAAATGTAATGATTGTAAATTTATGTATTTATTGTAAAAAATAAAAAACAACAACAATGTATTTAAAAAATAATTTTTAATTAATTGATAAATTAATTGATGAATTAAAAATTAACATAAGTCACTTATTCAAATTTTACATATGAAAATATTTAATTAATTTTTTTTTTTTTTTAATTAATAAATTATAATTATCATAAAATAATATTAAATTAATATTTGCATTTAAAAATAAAAGCTGCATTTTTTTTTTTTTATAAATTATTTTTTTTTATATTTCGTTTTTATTTTAATAACTTAATATAAATAGTTATCATCTAAATTACGATGAAAAAATTTTTTAAACAAAAAAAAAAATATGTATATATCTATATATATTTTTTAAAATTATTCAATCACTTATTAGTCGATGTATTATAACTATTATAATCACTCATTGATTCAGCTATTCAACAGCAAATCACTCAATGTATCTCCTAAAAAAATTTAAAATTTAAATTTCTATAAAATCCAGTTTTTGGTTTCTTGTATTTAATTTTTTTTATATAAATTTTTTTTTTTATTATAAATTGACAAATTTGAAAAATTTATTTAATGACATGTGTGCCAATTAACGAGCAAGTTTAATTGTAAATTGTGTGCAGTCTCATCAGTTAATACAGAATATTTATAGCAAATTTATCATGAAAAAAAAAAAAAATAAAAAAATACATATAAGTATGTTTCGTTATGTTTTTTTTTTTTAGCAACGTGCAAACTTTTTTTTCATAACGACGTAAATACATCAAACACATTTCGTGAATAAAAATTAACATTTATAAAATTTGAAATACAATTTCAAAATTGTGATAATTTTTTTATCTATTTATAAATTTTTACGTACAAAAATTTGACTGTTATAAAAAACTTATTCAATAATTAAAAAAAAAAATATGAATTAAATTAAAAAAAAAAAAAAAATTACGTTATTCAGGCACATAAATTAGTTTATCTTAATTATTTTTTTCTTTGGAAAATAACAGTATGTATTTGATTATGATAATAACATAATTCAAATATTCAGTATTAACTAAATTTATTAAAATTTATTTATTTTTATGTTTCTTTTCTTTGCTTATTAATAATATTTATAAGTAAAAACTTATTTTATTATTAAATTATTAAACGATTGATTTTTTTAATGATTAATTTTTATATTCAGATATTAAATTTTTTTTGTTTTTTGTATTTATTTTTTATAATTAATAGTCAGTCTAAGGCAAACAATTGTTAATAGATTTATATATATTCTTTTATATTTTAAAATTTTTAAATTTCATCTTTCATTCTTTTAACTTCTACTTATATAATTTATTTATATATATTATTTTTTATATATTACTTTCCATTTAAAAAAATCTATATTTAGCATTTAATATAGTATATATCTCTTTAAAATATTTACAGTAAATTATATAATACATAATCAATAATTGATATCATTTTTTGTTTTTTGAATATTTTCTTTTTTTTAGATTATCATAAAGGCAATATTATTAATGTTTCAATATTTTTTATTTAAATTTAAATTATCATTTCGATGTTGTGTTACTTAATTTTAATAGCACAAATATTATTTCATTTTTATTGACATTAATCTGTAAGCATGTGCAAATTTACACTGTTTTATCGAAATTTTTATTTCTTTACAATATAAACAATGATTAACAAATAAATGAAATAACAATATCACAAATTTACAATACGCAAATGAGTGCGTTACAAAAAATAAAATAAAAAATTAAAACAATATATTTTTCAATATTGTGCTAAAGTTTTTTGCTCTTTTGTTTCTTTTGTTTTTTATAATCACAGATGCTTCTATTACATAGAAACTTACAAAAGTGAAAAACAACAAATAAAATTTAATAAAAAAATTAAAAAAAAAACTTACAGATTTAATGTATCTAAAGTCCTTGGATTTTTTGTTGAATTATCAGTTGGTGATATTGCTGCAGCATTAACTTGTTTTGATCCATTACTTGTAAATGGCATTGCAAATTTAAAATCAGAACCATTTGGTAATTTTCTCATAATTTTACCAGATGTTATTAAACGACCAAAACCTTCTTGATGAGCAAATGCATAACCAGAACGTAATGAACGACGTGTACGTCTTGTTGATGGTGTACGTAATACATCTTGGCTTTGACGTGAACGCATACGTGCATGACGTTGTTTTAATCTAACTCTATCTGATAATGTTGGTCGTACATCAATGAAAAAGAATCTCCATGATAATACTGGTATCACAAGTATAATGCATGATATTACTGTTGTAAACCAAAATGTTGCCTCTGACATTGCCTTAAAATTATTAAAAATATTATTCAATTATTATTGACAAAAAAAAAAAAGAAATAATA
>WSYQ01000208.1:0-29648 GCA_011426435.1 Lysiphlebus fabarum | reverse complement strand
GCCAATTCTCGTACATTGGAGCCGGCAAATATTGCCGCAAGCCGAGGTCTATAAGGAGGATAATCTCTCAAAATTTCCTGAGGATGACAGAATGGAGCAATTTAGTAACTCTATCGACCACTGACGGCGCTAGTCTTGGTAGGTACCGAAGTCAAGGTCATATGTTATTATTATTGTGTGGCTCAGTTGAAGTATTTTTTTGTGTAAAGAAATAAATTACAACCAAATAATACATAATAACATTCAATTTTTCATATTATCACTAGTGGATACATTAATAGCAAAGAAATGAGATAGACTTAAAAAAAAGCAAATTTATTTATCCTTGTTAAAAATTTTTTTTTTGAGTACATTTATTTTTTTTAGCTATATTTGCACTTTATTTTTTAAACAAATAAAAGCATGTAAATTATTTTCAAATAAACAAATAGCTACGGAATGTGATGTACTCAAAAAAAGACATTTTATTCTTTATTTTTAAATTATTCAATTTATTAAAAAAATGAAAAACAAGCACCTAAAAAAATGAATGTACTCAAAAAAATATATTATATCATAGCATTAATTATTCAATGAATTGTCTCTTTTTGCGAGTACATCTCATTTTATAGCTATTAGTTTACTTGAAAAATATTTTCACGCATTTATTTATTAAAAAAATAAAGAGTAAATAACTAAGAGAATGGATGCAGCTAAACAAAGATATTTAACAGGGACAATTATTTAATAAAGCGTCTTTTTTTAGGTATATCTTATACCGTAGCTAATTGTTCATTCAACAATTATTATTAGGCATTTATTTGATGCTTGAATAAAAAATAAAGAATAAAATGACTTTCTTTGAATTTATCACTTTCTTTATAGCTATTTGTTTATTAAAAAACAATTTACAGTCATTTATTTATTTAAAATAAAAAAAAATTAATATTGTCTATGGATGTATAAATGAATGCCTAATATTGTCTATGGATGTATAAATGAATGCCTGAAAATTATTTTTGAATAAGCAATTAGCTATACGGAATGAAATAAACTTGAAAAAAGACAATTTATTAAACAATTTTTGCTGGATAAAATATCTTTTTTACTGCATCTATTTCCTGAGCTAATTTTTTTTTAAATTTTCATTAAATAAAAGCATGTAAATTATTTTTAAATAGACAAATAGCTAAAAAATAAGATGGACCCAAAAAAAGATAATTTATTAAATAATTATTGTTGAGTAAAATATTTTTTTGAGTACATCTATTTTCTTAGGTATATTCGTTTTTTATTTTTCAAATAAATAATGGAACCCCATTTTTTCTTTTTAATATTTTACCCAGCAATAATTATTTACTAAATTATTTTTTTTGGGTCCATCTCATTCTTTAGCTATTTGTCTATTTAAAAATAATTTACATACTTTTATTTATTTAAAAATTAGAGAAAAAATAGCTAAAAAAATAGATGCAGCGAGAAAGATATTCCATCCGGCAGAAATTGTTTAATAAATTGTCTTTTTTTAAGTCCATTCCTTTTTTTAGCTTTTTGTTTACTCAAAAAAAAATTATCTTGACACAAAAATAAGTTGTAAACGAAAAAACATGTGATTTTGACTTCGGTACTAACCAAGAATAGCGCTGTCAGTGGCCGATAGGGTTACTACATTGCTCCATTCCGTCATCCTCAACAACACCCTCTTCTAATTAGGGATGTGCGTTAGCCCCGATATATTTAATGGCCAATATTATATCGATATACATCGATATATTATCGCCGATATTTTTTGACCCCAATATATCGATATCTATATATTTTTTAAGAAAATATCGTTGTTACCGACAAAAAAATTTTTTTTTGTTTATTTAAAAACAAACAAAATATCAACATTTTTTTAATGTTTTTAATTATATGTAAAATGGATTCTGCAATTGGTAAATTACCAGGTGAAATAAATATACATTTATAATAACATAGAGTGTAACCGTCAGAAGAAGTTCACGATGATCAATCAGCGCATGCGCAAAAATATAACGATACATGGAAAATCTGTATGTGACTGATTGAAAAATTCGGTAAGGAAGTGGAAACACAGCCATGCAAAATTTATATGTATTGATATGTATAACTGAATTCTGGTGCATGCGCTGATTGATCATCGTGATTTTCAGACGGTTTCACTCTAATAACAGAATAAAGAAGAAAAACGTTTTCAAACTCTTTTGTGTAAATTATTATTATACAGATATTATTATACAAAGAATAAATTAAAATTTAACAACAAAACTATAACCATATTATAACTATAACTATACTTTTTCTAGACAACTTTGATATGGAATATGTTTACGATTATAGGTGTGTTCGTTCACTATTCACACTGAGCGTATGCATGGAGCGTATGCAAGGAAGCGCTAGAGTCGTGCGGTCATTTGAAGAAACTTTTTTAATAAAATTTACTATTTATTTATTGTTATTTGTTTTTTTCAGTTCTTTTGCTGTCTTTCATAATTATTAATTGCTAATTAGTTATGGTGTTGTTATTTTTCTTTCCGAATCCAATGCGTTAGTAAATTTTATCAATAAAGTTTCTTCAAATGGCCGCACGACTCTAGTGCTTCCTTACATACGCTCCGTGCATATGCTCGGTGTGAATAGTGAACGAACACACCTTATATTGATGAAGATATTGAGTGAGTGTTAATCAGTTTTTATTCAAATAATTTTTTCTAACTAATTGTTTTTATAAAACTTTGTTATGTTAAACTTTTTTTTTTCTCATGTTTAGCATGGCTTTGTCGAACGATGATACAGAACCAAATATTGACAGAATACAATTTCTTTATATAATTAAACACTTGAAAAGTAAATTCATTATTTATATTGAGGTAGATTAATAGCATATTCATTATTTTAAGATTGTTAATTTATTTTAAATTTTCCATAGAAAAGAAAAGCCAAATAGTTGGATTGTTACTCCTAAAAATAAACAAAAAAAACCTGCTCGTAGTAGTATAAATTCATCATTTGAGTGCAGCCATGGACTGTTGGTGATGAAAATGGTCAAAATAATTCAAATATTACAACTAAATTAAATTGATCTTTATCACCAAAACAGTAAGATAATAATGAATAATGAAAAAGTAAGTTTATTATTTTTACTATGTTCTGATAAATTTTGTTTAGGACTGTCTCAACTGATGTTGTTTCAAGTGGTAACACATTTGTACCAAGTTAATGGTAATTCTACCAGTTTTATAATTTACCAGTTTTATAATTTACCAGTTTTATTATTATTTATAATTTTATTTTACTTTTAATTATTATTTATTTATTTATTTTTTTAAATATTTAATATAGCTGGTACTTAGATTTACTAAATAAATATTAACTTTTTTTTTTTTTGTAGGCAATTTTTTTTCAAAATTTATAGAAAAAATGTTATTTTACTTTCATAAAAATATATTATTTTTATATTAAAAATGTATATTGAGCCAAATTATTCTAGATATATATTTACTTATCATTGACATATGTATTATTATTTTAAACAATATATTCTTTAATACAGTGGTGTATTTTCAACTCTAATGGTTGATAGTTGCATGTCATGATATTGGCATTATTTTTTTTATTTTAGATAAAATATATTCCTTAAGGTCGAAAGTAAAGAGCAAAGGTGAGTCAAGTTTAGGTCCAAGAGGGCGCCTATTTGCCTATACTTAAAAAAAATATTTTTAGTATAATCAACATCCCAAATCTATTCGCTATACTGTCAAATTGTCGTTCGTTGTGTTAAATTTCGTCTATCCATATATACACACATACTACCGTAATCGAAAAAAAAATGATCGTGAAACGTTGCAATCACGTATACTGAGTTGTGTGCTTGGAAGAATATGAGACAGCACGACGAATAAGTGAGAGAGTAAACAGCAGGGTTGTTGGCAAGAAGACTAGAAATATATTCTAGTATTTCTAGTCTTCTTGGTTGTTGGATAGAATTGTGATGACAGCTATGAGCCTTGTAATTGAGAAAAATTTGAGCGCAAAAACTTAAATATCTATTAAAAGGCACTGAAGAAAAGGTTCTATATAGGCTTAAAAAATCCGTATTAAAAAGTAGTATAAAATGATAGTAAAATTAGCGATTTATAATAGATATTGGTTTATCTACAAGCGTAAATGTGTGTACCATCCCTATCCCTGTGTGTTAAAGTTGTCAACTTTGATATCAATTATCTCAAAAACAAAACTCAATTAAATTTTGGAAAAATTCATCAAAATCGATAATTATTCAGGCTTTCATTTAGGCCCAAAAAATCAAAAATATACAATAACGGGAAATTATCTTTACTTTCGACCTTAAATTTAAAAAAAAATTACAATTTTATTTCAGATTGTATTGATGAAAAAAAAAAAAAAGAAATAAGTATGGATTTGTAGTTTTAACAACAATTTAAATTTTTAAAAAATAAATAAATTATTTGTTTTATTTGAACGATATTTTATGATTATATCGATAATATTTTTTAGCCGATATTATCGATATATCGATAGTTAAAAAAAATATATATCGGTCGATATATTATTTTTTGTTAATATCGCCGATATATTATTATCGGTCCTTTTTCAACTATCGCACATCCCTACCCAGGAGAACGAACTTAAATAGGGCTATCGAGCCAAAAACGCTACCAAAAACAAATGGCTGAATTAATTCTATTTTGGCCTGCAGATTGCTCTTCTGCAGCGCTTGCACCACTTTTGGCTTGGCTGGGGTAGTACGCGTACGTGTGATAATATATGGAACGGTATGTTTATATGTGTAGGTGCAATGTTTATATTTATTTTTATTTATCATTGTTGATCATGTCAATATGTGAAGTTGATGTTTGAGCTGTCAGCGGTCTTAAGTAATTCTAATAATAATATATATGTTTTAATTAAATAATAAAAAAAGTATTATTATAATAGAATATTACTAATTACATAGGGTGCAACCGTCAAAAGAAGATCACGATGATCAATCAGCACATGCGCCAGAATTCAGTTATACATATTAATACATATAAAATTTGCGTGTCTGTGTTTCCACTTCCTTACCAAATTTTTTAATCAGTCACATACATATACAAATTTTCCATGTATCGTTATATTTTCGCGCATGCGCTGATTGATCATCGTGATCATAGCTGGAAGTGTTTATGGAGATGTATCAGTTTTTGAGTAAGTTGAAATAATATAAAATGCTTTTTAATTATTTATTTTATTAATACACGAAAAAATGAGATTAAAGTAAACCATAACTTTTTTTAATCAATTGGTTTGGTTTTTTTTTAATACTATGTTTTGTTATTTTTAACAAGTTTTCTCAAGACATTTAAACCAATCCAAATAGATAATTATGATTGGTTTTGAAAAGTCAAAGGTGCCGTCACTGATAATGCAGCTAAGATGAAATCAGCTTGGTCACTTCTTTGTATTAAATTTCCTCATTTAATAAGATATGGTTGTTCAGGCCATGGATTGAATTGACTTGTAAAAGATATTTTAAATGTGAAAATAATGATTCATGATGTTGATGAGCCTGAAAGAGATGTATTAACAGCATCAAAAAAAATAATTAACTTCTTTAAACAACATCATCAGGCTAGACAAATTTTAAGACGAATTGGAAAAGAAAATAAAAATTATGTTACTTTAATTAGTTCATTTGCTTCTTGATCCAAATCCATCAAAAAATAAAAAAAAAATGCATTGAAGAAGAAGAATTTGAGCCAATAACTTTAGTTGACTCTAATGATAGAGAAGAAGATTATGGATGTTGTCCTTCATTCGACGAATTTGCTTAATATTTTTTTTTATTTTATATTTTAAGTCAGTTGACGAATAATTATCATATCATTTAATTATTTTATTTGTTTAAAAAAAAATATTATTTACTTTTATACTAAAAATAAGTACAAAAGTTAGATATACTTAAAAAATATTTAGAAGTAATGTTTGTTTCAGGTGAACTGAAATTTTCTTGTTGAATGTACTTTAAAAAAAAGAATGTGATTTTCTAGTTCTGTATTCAACATCATATTAATATTTTTAGCATTGATGCAATGGCTACAAAAAAAGTACTATTATTTAAGAAAAAAGTCAAGTACTTTAGTTACTTTTTATATAATAATAATAATTATAATATGAAAATGTTAATGATAAAAAATATATGATTATATATTTATAACAATAATAACAAATATGTAGTAATAAACATTCAATAAAAAGACACTATTTATGATTTCATATATATAAAAAAAAATTTACTCTCGAGGTAAATGTTTATAAATTAATAATAAAATTCTTTTGCAATAAAGATTCATTTGAATACAATTTTTAATTAATGTAAAATAAAGAACAATCTTTTATTAATTAATATACATTCACATTAAACATAAAATAAAAATAAAATATTTGAAATCACCCGCGCCAATGTCGAAACGGTAGTTACTCTAGTAAGCTCCGCCTTTTTTTATTAAAAATGATTTTTCACCCGTAAAAAATCAGGTTAAAAATGCTAAAAATATAAAACACCGGTAAATTAACAACCCTAAGCTAGGGTAAAGGATGCAATCAAATAAATATTTTACTCAGCAATAATTGTTCAATAAATTGTCTAAAAAGAGAGTACATTTGATTTATTAATTGAGTTCAATAATAAGATGATTTAGACAAAGTAATGATCATAATTTTTTGTTTACCAAATGAAACCGAAAAATAAAAAATTATTAAAAAAAAATCACTCCAAAATGGTGTATGACCTCGTATATGTAAATTCACATAGATGCCATAGAGGGCACTAAAGTAGTGTGAAAATATGAAACTTGAACGGTATGATACCGGTCGTATACCTCGGTATAATACCGGTATAAAACCGCCCGAGTTTCATACTTTTATACTTTCATACATATATGTAATACTACATATATGTAGTATTACATATATGCTTTCATACCACTTTAGTAATGCCATCTATGAGAATTTTTATATACCACGTCGTACACCATTTTTATACTTTTTTTTAAAAATTATTTATTGCTTTTTTAATTAACCAAAATGCTAAAGAAACAAGTAGCTAGAGGGAGAAATGCGTTTAAAAAGAAGACATTTCTTGTAAAATTATTGTTAATTAACAAAACATTTTAATGAGCAATAATTCTACAAGAAATTACTTTTTTTTAAAAGCATCACTCCCTCTAGCTACTTGTTTATTTAGCATTTTGTTTAATAAAATAAGCAACAACTAATTTTTTAAGGAAACAAGTAGCTAGAGGAGAGATGTTTTTAAAACGAATACATTTCTTGTAGAATTATTGTTTATTAATAAAACATTTTAATGAGCAATAATTCTACAAGAAATTACTTTTTTTTGAAAGCATCTTCCTCTCTAGCTACTTGTTTCTTTAGCATTGTGGTTAATTAAATAAGCAATAAATATTTTTTTAAGTAAACAAGTACTTTATTTATATATCAATTTTGACAGCTGAGAGCTTTATGGTATCGGTATGGTAGAAAGTTTTGATGCCATAAAGGGCGTTTCTGAGTTTCATACTTTCATACCGGTATGATACCGGTATGAAAGTATTAAACCTAAAAATCGTCCAATTACCCAACACAGGGTAGCTATTCTTGACTCGATTATCCGCAAGTTATCCCGAGTGACTGGGATAACTTTTTTGTCGCAAAACATGAAAATTTTAGCTTAATTTGTATCCTTCTCAATGGTTTACATCAAACGACTAAATCATTTTCAGGCGTTTTCATGTTATCCCGTGTAGGTGGGATAATCGAGTCAAGAATAGCTACCCTGGCGTGGACACACCGCTTTAAACCCATGAAATAGTGCAATAGAGTGAAACTGTCAGAAAAAGTCACGATGATCGATCAGCACATGCGCCAGAATTCAATTCAAAGGCCCTTGTCGACTAGCATAGTTTTTCAACAAAGTTCAATGCCATAGCACTTTGGTCACTATATATCACCAAAAACTCACTAAAAAATGGCCGCTGAGGACTATGCTGGAAAAATGCTGCGTGCAGCATTTTGAGCATAGTTCTGCTAACTTCACACTCGTTTTTTTAGATGCAGCCAACTTTGAGAAAAAAAAAAAAGCGGCATTTATAGCTCTTTTTTGTTGTTCTTTGTTTACAGTTGTTTACAGTCTACATTAATTGATTGATTGACTGTCAGAATATCGTATTGTCATTTGTCAACAAGAGTAAACAAATAAAAAAGGTTATGCGTTTAATTATTTTTTGTTGTGATTTTACGATTGTTGGTAGAGCTGGGTAGCTATTCTTGACTCGATTATCCCACCTACACGGGATAACATGAAAACGCCTGAAAATGATTTAGTCGTTTAATGTAAACCATTGGGAAGGATACAAATTAAGCTAAAATTTTCATGTTTTGCGACAAAAAAGTTATCCCAGTCGCTCGGGATAACTTGCGGATAATCAAGTCAAGAATAGCTACCCTGGAATCATTTCAATAAACGATTATAACGCCGTCCTATAGCCGTCACGGCTGGGTAGCTATTCTTGACTCGATTATCCGCAAGTTATCCCGAGCGACTGGGATAACTTTTTTGTCGCAAAACATGAAAATTTTAGCTTAATTTGTATCCTTTTCAATGGTTTACATCAAACGACTAAATCATTTTCAGGCGTTTTCATGTTATCCCGTGTAGGTGGGATAATCGAGTCAAGAATAGCTACCCTGAACTATTTCTACCCAAGCGCTATGCCATAGAACTTTTTAGAAAAACTATGTATGCTAGTCGACAAGGGCCTATAAATATCAATGTTTCCACTTCCTTACCGAATTTTTTAATCTGTCACATACATATACAGATTTTCCGTGTGTTGTTATATTCTCGCGCATGCGCTGATTGATCATCGTGAACTTCTGACGGTTTTACCCTAGTCTCGTACATGAATAAATGTCTAGATTTTACTGGATTTTACTTCAAAAATCATGCCAGAAAGTATAAATCAGAAATTGTTTTATAACACAGTTTTTTGTCAAACATTTTCTCCAGATGGCAAATTTCTTATAGCTGGAAGTGTTTATGGAGATATATCAGTTTTTGAGTAAGTAGAAATAATATAAAATGCTTTTTAATTATTTATTTTATTAATACACGAAAAAATGAGATTAAAGTAAACCATAACTTTTTTTAATCAATTGATTTGGTTTTTTTTTTTTAATACTATGTTTTGTTATTTTTAACAAGTTTTCTCAAGACATTTGAACCAATCCAAATAGATAATTATGATTATCAAGGACCAACTTATAAATTTACTGCTTATGTGAATCAGTGCGTCCAGAGTATGGTGTCAACAGATGATTTTTTAATTACTGCAACTTTTGGTGAGATAGCAGGATGGGACTGGAAAGTTGTCATGTCAAACAAAGCATCTAGAAAAAATATACTCTGGACCATACAAATACCATCTGACAAGTAAGTTCTCAAAAATTATCAGCCTATAAATTAACTTTCTTATGGATAATTTAATTTTATTGATTTAATAACTAAATATTATTGATGATTGTTTTCTTTTTCTTAGGGACACTTCCGAAAAGCCTGATGTCAATCATATGGTGTATTCAAAGGAAAAAAATTTATTATACGCTGGATGTGGCGATAACAAAATTTATGTTATAAATTTACAAAATGGAATAGTTCTGGGATGTATGGAAGGTCATGAGAATTACATTCATTGCTTAACACAATTGTAAATATTTTTATGTTATTTTTAAAGCTAAAAGGATTTTTTTTGTTAAAATTATGTATAATGTTATTTATTTATATTTATATTTATATTTGATAGATAAAATAACTATTTAAATAATATTTTTTTATTTAATTTTCAGAGGTAATCAATTGGCATCTGCAAGTGAAGATGGCACAGTAAAATTTTGGGATTTACGTAATCAAGAGTACACAAGTACTCTTACTCCAAGTTTAAATAACCAAGTCCGTAGACCTAAGTTAGGTAAATGGATTGGTGCTGTTGATTTTACTGAAGACTGGTTGGTAAGAATTGTTCAATTAGGACGTAATGAAAATAATTTTATTACACTTGGGTAAAATATAATATAATTTGACAAGTGTATTGTCATGGGCCGTATTACAATATTTGTGTAAAAAAAAAAAAGAAAAAAAAGATCAATTTTCATGATTTAGAATAAAA
The DNA here is from genome assembly GCA_011426435.1 of Lysiphlebus fabarum. NCBI lineage: Eukaryota > Metazoa > Arthropoda > Insecta > Hymenoptera > Braconidae > Lysiphlebus > Lysiphlebus fabarum. The sequence continues at coordinate 19,419 of WSYQ01000208.1, read as the reverse complement.
TAAAATATTTATTTGAATTAATAGTTAATCTGAAACTAGATAAAATGTTTTAATTATTATTTTTTTTTTATAAAAAAAAACTTAAAATATCATTCAAGATAAATTTTTTTAATTTCATAAAATGATACACTATTACAGTTATGTGGTGGAGGTCCAAGCTTGTCTTTGTGGCACCTTCGAATGATGGAAACAGCAACGATATTCGACCTTCCAGACGAGGGCATTCATGTAGCATCAATTCACGATGAACGTATAATAGCAGGGGGATGTATGTCTGCAGTTTATCACCTTAATTATCAGGGTGAAGTACTAGCCAAGGTTCCAACGTCAAGTAACACTGTATACAGTATTGTAAATTGTGAAAAACCACAAAAAATTCTCAGTATTTCTGGATCTAGTAATAACATTGATATTTGTACCAACTTTAATTATCGGGAATTTATTCTTAAATTTGCGTAGTTTGTAAAAAATAAACATAAGTGAAATACTAATTTTTATAACCTTAAAATGAATATCAAATGAAAATTTTAAATGTTTTTTAGAAATCACTGAATAACTATTTTTGAAATATGAAATTATTGGTTAGTTACTGGTTTATTATGATGATTGTCATCATTTTATTTGTAAATATTATGTCATTACTCATAAATATTATTAGTTATAAATCATCTTAAGTTTTTTTTTCTTCTGTATTCTATTATTTATCTGATTGTCCATAGTCCTCGAAAGAAAAAAATACTTAGAAACAAATAATCTATGAATAATTTAGTGTTATCTAGAATCTATGAATGTTGCTGAAAAGAAAGAACAGAACTTGCATCATATTATCTGTGGTAACATATTTTTACATATAATTTTATTTGAAGCTAATGGAATTTCTAAGTGTGACTATCCTAAAAAATTTTTTTTGGAGGTATCATCTTCGTCTGAAAAACTTGACGTCCTTAGAGGCCGTCCAAGCGCTAAATTGCCTCTTAAGTCTGGCGCTCTTTATCTTTCGCTTTTAAGACAATATTAACCTCACCTGCAAAAAGAAGAAAAGGCTCGAAACTCGAAAGTCAAGGCCAAGATGCTTCAACAACGCAATTTCTGCTAAGTTTTTATTATAAAGATCAGCTTCCATTTAGATTGTTTCTTTAACTCGCATACTGAAAATATATGTAATTTTTTTTTATTCTAGAAGATATAGGCTAAATTTTATTATGAATATTCTAATTTAACATCATAATTGAAGTCGTAACATTAATTGATTTAAGTTTTTAATTATGTGACCACCTTATAAATATGACAAATAATGATAATAATCCGATTCATGTATATAATGTAAAAACGTAATAATGAAAGAAAAAGACTATAGTATGATTTTTGTATGTATTATTCATTTAGAATGCTTTAATAGAAGTTAAAATAAAAGTATATTTAAGGTAAATACATATAACTGAAAAAGACTCATGTAAAGAGAACGCAGCCAAAATTTGCGTAGGAAGTCAAGTATGAATACACCCACATTTAAAAAAATTTCAAGTGAAAAAAAAATAATGTAGTTTTTTGAGACATTAAAATAAAAATCGCGTACGCGGAGAAATCAAAGTTTTCACTAAAGCCAAAATGGTTTTCGGAGAAAGCGTCTCATTCTTTTTTTTTCAAAAATTTCGGTTACCTGTGGATCCATACCTTATTTGTCCAATGACATTAAAATAAACTTCATTATTAAGAGGAAATCAGTCGGGTACCATATATATATGTAACTAAAATGAATTCCATTGATCCACCTTAAGCGGTGTGTCCACACGCAAGTTTTTCGTGCAAGTCCTTGCAGCAAGGCCTTGCACCACTAGATTATTACTAGAATTTTGGTGAAAATCTGCCCTAAATTCTAGTGATTCACCAAAATTCTAGTAATAATCTAGTGGTGCAAGGCCTTGCTGCAAGGACTTGCATGAAAAAACTTGCGTGTGGACACACCGTTTTAGAAAACATCAAACCAAAAAAATAAAATGTTCCTGATTGTGTCCGATGGAGCTGAGACTAGCGCCCAGCCATTCCGCGCCCAACGAAAGTTAGCGAAATAGGGTATATGCGCACTGTAGAGCTATACGGAGCGCCTAAAATCTCATAGGCAACGATGAATAAATATAATAAATACAAAAATCCTATGCTTTTTACCTTTAAAGTTATTAATTAAAAGGGTTTAAAAAAAATTAGATCCCCTTAGTTTTTGCATTTTTTTAATGTGTTTTTTAATTATCTAAAACTTAGAAAAAAAAAAAAAATTATTAAAAAGGGTTAAAATAAAATTAGATCCTCTATGTTTTTATATTTCTTCTATATATTTTTTAATTCTCTAAAACTTTACTGTGGTTAAATACTTTTAAAAAATGTTCTGTGGATGCTAGATCATTATAAGTGCAAAAATCTTATGTTTTTTGTCTTTTTAGATAGTATAAAAGTTAAAAAAAAAATTAGATCTTCATTAATTTTGTATTTTTTCAATGTATTTTTTAATACTCTAAATCTTTATCATGAATAAATAATTTTAAAAAATGTTCCCTGCATATTAAACTACCATAAAAGAAATATGATGCAAAAAAAAAAAAAATAATCATACTCGTTTGTTTTATTTGACGTTTTTATTAGAGTGTAAAAAAGACAATAATATTCGAAAAAAAAAAAAATGAAAACGAAAAGGCACTACCGAGACTATTATACACGAAATAGAGGTAACCATAACCCTTGCTAATATTTGAAAGACTAATTTTAATATTATAAATTAATTATATCAAAATTTTATTCAGTGTGATTACGAAATTTAATATCAGTCTTTTTAATAAAAAAAAAATTAAATTTTTAACTTGCATATTTTTTTTTTAAAAGTAAAATCAATTTTTCTAAATTGCGTTTTTCGTAAAATTATTTCATAAGTCCAGATTTTTGTTATTATGTTGGTAACATATCTAGCTTATGTTTATCTTGTTTATAATTCAGTTTCATTTATTAATTTATTTTGTTTAATTTATTTTAGTCCAGATTTTTGTTTTTATGTTGGTAACATTATAACAGCATTTATTTTAAATCAATATAAACAAAAAGAAAATAAAATAATAAATCTAAATAAATAATAAATAATAAATAACAATAATTAATTTATTTTAATAAACAAAAATGAAATAAAATAAATTAAATTAAAATTTATAAATATATAGGGGATACTGAGGGCAAATTCAATATTTTTTTTTTGGAGCTATAGATAAATGCGTGGCAACCCAACGTATATATTTATGTGTATTTATGTTATTTAAATACAATAAAGCTATAGAAACTTTACAAAAAGATGTGATATCTAACAAAAAACAAAAATTAAAATTTTATGTACAAAAGAAGTGTCAAGTATTCGAAATGTGATGTAATTAATTTTGCTATTAATTAATTTTTCATATATAGATACATATACAATATATAACATATCCCTGGCGGAAATGGTGAGAGCGAAGCCAGAGCAGAACAATATCGCTTTTGTCACCTGGGCGATAGCAAAACCAGAGTAAAGCCAGAGATAATAAATATCGAAAATTAATTATACCAAACGTGAATTTTGGCTGTCTATGAATATATTCTTTAAGATGAATTGTTATTTTACCTCTTGGTAGCAAAAACATTAATTTAAACACATAAAAATAGTTAAAACAATTAATAATAAAGTTGGCAAATTTTGACGTTTTGAGGTTGACTTAAATCGGCTAGGCACAAAAGTCCCTAGCGTAAAGCAATAGTAAATCCAGACCTTTTCCAGAGTAAAACCAGACTTGTAAAAATGCCAATAATTAATAACATTATCAATAATTATCAATAAACAATAATAAATTAACATGTTTTATTAAATTTTAGAGACTTTTTTAATTGTTTAAATTAATTTTTTGTAAAAAAAAAAAAAAAAAACACATCAATCTCTGGCGATACAAAAGCCAGAGCAAAGCCAGAGCAAATCCAGAGTGAATCCAGACCAAAGCCAGAGCAAAGCCAGAGCAAATCCAGAGTTGTAAAAATGGCATTTATTTATAACAATAGTAATAATTATCAATAAACAATAATAAATTAACATGTTTTATTGAATTTTAGAGACTTTTTTATTGTTTAAATTAATTTTTTGTAAAAAAAAAAAAAAAAAACACATCAATCTCTGGCGATACAAAAGCCAGAGCAAAGCCAGAGCAAATCCAGAGTGAATCCAGACCAAAGCCAGAGCAAAGAGCAAATCCAGAGTTGTAAAAATGGCATTTATTAATAAACAATAATAAATTAATATATTTTATTGAATTTTAGAGATTTTTTAATTGTTTAAATTAATTTTTTGTAAAAAAAAAAAAAAAAAACACATCAATCTCTGGCGATACAAAAGCCAGAGCAAAGCCAGAGCAAATCCAGAGTGAATCCAGACCAAAGCCAGAGCAAAGCCAGAGCAAATCCAGAGTTGTAAAAATGGCATTTATTTATAACAATAGTAATAATTATCAATAAACAATAATAAATTAACATGTTTTATTGAATTTTAGAGACTTTTTTATTGTTTAAATTAATTTTTTGTAAAAAAAAAAAAAAAAAAACACATCAATCTCTGGCGATACAAAAGCCAGAGAAAAGCCAGAGTAAAGCCAGAGTAAAACCAGACCAAAGCCAGAGCAAAGCCAGAGCAAATCCAGAGTTGTAAAAATGGCATTTATTTATAACAATAGTAATAATTATCAATAAACAATAATAAATTAACATGTTTTATTGAATTTTAGAGACTTTTTTAATTGTTTAAATTAATTTTTTGTAAAAAAAAAAAAAAAAAACACATCAATCTCTGGCGATACAAAAGCCAGAGCAAAGCCAGAGCAAATCCAGAGTGAATCCAGACCAAAGCCAGAGCAAAGCCAGAGCAAATCCAGAGTTGTAAAAATGGCATTTATTAATAACATTATCAATAATTATCAATAAACAATAATAAATTAACATGTTTTATTGAATTTTAGAGACTTTTTTATTGTTTAAATTAATTTTTTGTAAAAAAAAAAAAAAAAAACACATCAATCTCTGGCGATACAAAAGCCAGAGAAAAGCCAGAGTAAAGCCAGAGTAAAACCAGACCAAAGCCAGAGCAAAGCCAGAGCAAATCCAGAGTTGTAAAAATGGCATTTATTTATAACAATAGTAATAATTATCAATAAACAATAATAAATTAACATGTTTTATTGAATTTTAGAGACTTTTTTATTGTTTAAATTAATTTTTTGTAAAAAAAAAAAAAAAAACACATCAATCTCTGGCGATACAAAAGCCAGAGCAAAGCCAGAGCAAATCCAGAGTGAATCCAGACCAAAGCCAGAGCAAAGCCAGAGCAAATCCAGAGTTGTAAAAATGGCATTTATTTATAACAATAGTAATAATTATTAATAAACAATAATAAATTAATATATTTTATTGAATTTTAGAGATTTTTTAATTGTTTAAATTAATTTTTTGTAAAAAAAAAAAAAAAAACACATCAATCTCTGGCGATACAAAAGCCAGAGCAAAGCCAGAGCAAATCCAGAGTGAATCCAGACCAAAGCCAGAGCAAAGCCAGAGCAAATCCAGAGTTGTAAAAATGGCATTTATTTATAACAATAGTAATAATTATTAATAAACAATAATAAATTAATATATTTTATTGAATTTTAGAGATTTTTTAATTGTTTAAATTAATTTTTTGTAAAAAAAAAAAAAAAAAACACATCAATCTCTGGCGATACAAAAGCCAGAGCAAAGCCAGAGCAAATCCAGAGTGAATCCAGACCAAAGCCAGAGCAAAGCCAGAGCAAATCCAGAGTTGTAAAAATGGCATTTATTTATAACAATAGTAATAATTATCAATAAACAATAATAAATTAACATGTTTTATTGAATTTTAGAGACTTTTTTAATTGTTTAAATTAATTTTTTGTAAAAAAAAAAAAAAAAAACACATCAATCTCTGGCGATACAAAAGCCAGAGCAAAGCCAGAGCAAATCCAGAGTGAATCCAGACCAAAGCCAGAGCAAAGCCAGAGCAAATCCAGAGTTGTAAAAATGGCATTTATTTATAACAATAGTAATAATTATCAATAAACAATAATAAATTAACATGTTTTATTGAATTTTAGAGACTTTTTTATTGTTTAAATTAATTTTTTGTAAGAAAAAAAAAAAAAAACACATCAATCTCTGGCGATACAAAAGCCAGAGAAAAGCCAGAGTAAAGCCAGAGTAAAACCAGACCAAAGCCAGAGCAAAGCCAGAGCAAATCCAGAGTTGTAAAAATGGCATTTATTTATAACAATAGTAATAATTATCAATAAACAATAATAAATTAATATATTTTATTAAATTTTAGAGATTTTTTAATTGTTTAAATTAATTTTTTGTAAAAAAAAAAAAAAAAAACATCAATCTCTGGCGATACAAAAAATTAATTTAAACAATTAAAAAAGTCTCTAAAATTCAATAAAACATGTTAATTTATTATTGTTTATTGATAATTATTACTATTGTTATAAATAAATGCCATTTTTACAACTCTGGATTTGCTCTGGCTTTGCTCTGGCTTTGGTCTGGATTCACTCTGGATTTGCTCTGGCTTTGCTCTGGCTTTTGTATCGCCAGAGATTGATGTGTTTTTTTTTTTTTTTTTTACAAAAAATTAATTTAAACAATTAAAAAATCTCTAAAATTCAATAAAATATATTAATTTATTATTGTTTATTAATAATTATTACTATTGTTATAAATAAATGCCATTTTTACAACTCTGGATTTGCTCTGGCTTTGCTCTGGCTTTGGTCTGGATTCACTCTGGATTTGCTCTGGCTTTGCTCTGGCTTTTGTATCGCCAGAGATTGATGTGTTTTTTTTTTTTTTTTTACAAAAAATTAATTTAAACAATTAAAAAATCTCTAAAATTCAATAAAACATGTTAATTTATTATTGTTTATTAATAATTATTGATAATGTTATTAATTATTGGCATTTTTACAAGTCTGGTTTTACTCTGGAAAAGGTCTGGATTTACTATTGCTTTACGCTAGGGACTTTTGTGCCTAGCCGATTTAAGTCAACCTCAAAACGTCAAAATTTGCCAACTTTATTATTAATTGTTTTAACTATTTTTATGTGTTTAAATTAATGTTTTTGCTACCAAGAGGTAAAATAACAATTCATCTCAAAGAATATATTCATAGACAGCCAAAATTCACGTTTGGTATAATTAATTTTCGATATTTATTATCTCTGGCTTTACTCTGGTTTTGCTATCGCCCAGGTGACAAAAGCGATATTGCCAGTTCCGCCAGGGATGATACTATATAGAAAAACCAAAGAAGAAAATTTATTTTTGATTCATGTAAGTTTAAATTGTTAAATGAAAGAAAAAAAAAAAAAAAAAAAAATTATACTTGACCCCGCTTTATATAAGATTAAATAATATTGGCTTAAAATTTAACTACGCGGGGTCAAGTATAATTTTTTTTTTTTCATTTAACAATTTAAACTTACATGAATCAAAAATAAATTTTCTTCTTTGGTTTTTCTATATAGTATCATATGTTATATATTGTATATGTATCTATATATGAAAAATTAATTAATAGCAAAATTAATTACATCACATTTCGAATACTTGACACTTCTTTTGTACATAAAATTTTAATTTTTGTTTTTTGTTAGATTAATTCAACTATGTTTTTTTATTATTTATTTATTGATATTTTTAAATTAATCAATTAAAAAAACGTTTATTATATTTATTCATCGTTGCCTGTGAGATTTTAGGCGCTCCGTATAGCTCTATAATGACAATATATTTTCAAAGTTTTTTAAGAATTATAATATTAACTGTTTATATTATTTATTATTATCATTTTTGTTTATATCATTTCATTTTTAGGTCAGTATCAATCAAATAGCGGTAAGTGTTATGAATATTAATCAATATTTATATTCGAGAAAAATTGTTGAACGATTTGTTAATTTAATAAAAATGTTCTGTTCAAATTTTTTGCGTTAAATACTCCCTAGCGGAAGACTAAATTTAAAAATATCATTGTTATTAATATTGAAATAATAATAATTTATTTTTATGTTTTATTAATTTTTTCTTGCATGCCTGTGTTAAGTCCGAGACACAGGCTTGTGCCAAGCGTGGAACTCTAGCCTGAAATTCTAGCCTGACACTGGCAAAAACTTAGTGAACATTCCAGGGCTCACCCAGGTAGCGAGGCTCGACACAAGCCTTAGAGTCTGTAATTCAGGCTTGTCCCAGGCTTGTGTCCGTCGTCAATTCCTACTCGGGAAACTTATCGTAGCCACCCGAGTGGAAATCTGTTAAGGCAAGCTTGATTTGACTGCCAATGTTGCCTTAACACAAGAAACCTGATCAAGTGTTGATCAAGATGCTTGATTGAGGCCATCTTGATCAAGAATAGATCAAGAAAGCTTTAACTTGACCGTAATAAGACCACATTGATCAAGACTAGATCAGGAAAACTTTGACTTGTTTTTAATAAGGTCATCTTGATCAAGGTAGGATCAAGAAAACTTTAACACATCTTGATTAAGGCCATCTTGATCAAGATTGGATTAAAAAAACTTCAACTTGTTTGTAATAAGGCCGTCTTGATCAAGATTGGATCAAGAAAACTTTAACTTGTCCGTAATAACGCCATCTTGATCCAATCTTGATCGAGAATTGATCAATAAATATTATAACTTTTCCTTTATTCGCGTACAATCACCTAAAAAATATTTTTTAATGATAATAATGATGCTAAGTTTGGCCTGCTCATATCTCAGGACTTGGTCAAAAATATAAACTATAAAAAATTTTTATTCTCATCGTTTCTCTCATTGGCCGAGCAGTCTAAGGGATGTCCTTGGCAATTTTTCGGGGTATAGGAGATTTTGCTTTAAATAAAAAAAATAATATACATAACAGATTAGACATGAAAATAATTTCCAAGTATGAATTATAACTAATCAACTGAAATAAATTAACTATTTCATAAGTAATCAAATAAAAAAGATAATATTTCAATCATTGCATTCTCAGAGTCCTCATGAACCAGAAATAAATTCACGATCTCACGTACGGCCCCGTGGCGCAATATGGTTAGCTTATCCGACTGTCAATCCGTATACGTCTATAGACCCCAGTTTGATCCCTGCTCGAGACACTTTTTAGGTTTAAAAAAAAATATAAATATATATTTTTTTTTATATATTTAATTATTCAAGCAATAAATTGTTTATAACAAACATTTTGCCGTTTAAAAGAAATCGAAAAATGTATATTTTTTTATATAAAATAAATATAAAAATAATATAAAAGTTATATACAACAATTATATATAATTTATATATATATATATTATATCGTCGCATTAAAGGATGAAGGGCGTAGGTGCCATTTTTGGGAATTTCCGTTTTAATAAAGGAAAAATGGCGTAAGTCCAAATTTATTAATTTTTGGATTTTTTATCCAATTTTAAGACTTTCAAAAAAAAAGGAAAAAGGGCATAACAGCCTTTGATAAAGGAAGAAGGGCGTATGGCCAAGGATTTACGCCTTTTTTCCATTATCAAAATAAATTTTGATAAAAGTTGGAGGGCTCATTTTTAATTTTATCTTAAATTTATTCACGGATATAGTGTTTTTAAATTATTAATTGTTTATTATTTTGTATTTTTAAAAGAAATTTTTTTTTTTTTTTTATGATAAGTGATTTTTAAATTTATAATAACTTTATTCCTATCTTTATTCCTATCTTTAACTCCATTTCTTTATATTCAATGTTCAATAGTCTGTTTTTTATTTGAATGTAGAATAATTTAAATACACTATACCTTTGAAAAAATTAAAAATAAAATTTGAAATACGTCTTTCTTCATTACTAAAAATTATTTTGTTAATGGAAAAAAAGCGTAAATCCCTGGACATACGCCTTTCATTCTTTATCAAAGGTTGTTACGCCTTCTTTCTTTTTTTTTTTTAAAGTCTTAAAATTGGATAAAAAATCCAAAAATTAATAAATTTGGACTTACGCCCTTCTCCCTTTAAAAATAACGTTTTTGGCACTTACGCCCTTCATCCTTTAATGCGACGATATAGGAGCATTTATACAATGTCTTATAAAAATGATATAAAATCTATATATAAGAATTTAATAAAGTATATACATATAACTTTTATAAAAATTTCATATATTTTTTTCGTGTGGGATTATTAACTTTTGATATATATTTTATTAATTTTAATTTTTTGTAAACATTTATTTCATAATTAAAAATATTGTGTAAATCGTGAAACACTGCAAAAAATACTGTTGGTTGTACTGATTTTACGGTTGTGTTGGTGTGTAGCAGTGTGTAGTATAGTGAAATGGGTACATATCAACAAATTTTCTTATTACAGGTTACTAACGTCATTTTTCACACAAAAAAAAAAAAAAAAGTTTTTTCTAAGCAAATATTATTTATATTTTACTTAATGAATTCAAACAAAAATATTTTTTATAAATAATAATAAACAAACATGCTTGGATTGTATTTATACTGGCACTTTTAAACCTACGCGCCACAAGATGGCGGATTACAATGCTATGTTGCGTATACCAAAATATCGTCTCTGCAGTGCCGTAACAAGGACTTTAGACGTCATGGGCAAAAAATTTTTTGGCGCCCCTTTCTAAGGAAAAAAATCGTATTGTTACAAATAAATATAAATGAAAATAAAATAATTTTTAAATAATTAGATGAATTTTTTACTACTTTAGTATTAATAAAAAAAAACAAAACTCCAAACAGCTAAAATTTTTTTTCTAAGTGCTTTATTTTGATTCATTTTATTATGAGGTAAGTTTTTTATCGTGATGTCATTGCGTTTTTTCCTGATATTGTCATTTTAGTAGTCAGTTTTTATACGAAAATCGTATTCTCCATAAGAGTTTTTAGAATTTAATAATTATTATTTTATATATTTATCATTAATAGGAATTAATTTAATTAATTATTTATTTAAAAAGGAATTAAGGTTTGTAAATAAAAAGTAAAGATACAAAGATTTAATTTTTTAACTAAGACTTTAATGAAAGCGAGTATAAGGATGATCTGGTCAGAGCTATATGTTAACAAGTCAACGGTCAAACTTAGACTAAATATTATAAACTAATTCTCTTTATTCCTTAACATTTATTTAAACTTTTCTCACGCATTCAAAACTATAACATAAACATTTTCACTTTGTTCCTAGAAAAATCTAAACATCCCTCATGCACTTGGACCTCACACAACCCTCATAAAAAAACTCATAAAATCTTAGGCCTAGTCTCACAGCATGCAGTATCCCTTTTTTTATTACTTCGTTTCACTATTACCCTCTTGCATAACTATTAAATAAAATAATTTATTCTAACATGATTCAAACATATTTCTAACAAGAGTGTATGTTAAAAGTTGTCAACTTTGAAAATTAACGAGCTTCCAAGTAATTACCAAAAAAATTGCATAAAATGTGTCAGTATTTCAAGAATCTACAGTAAAAATTTCAAATCATTTTCATTGGGGGTGAATTGCCGAGGACATCCCTTAATGCGTTTCCTCTCGCTTAGAATCTATTCTTCAACAGTTCGAATCCCGTCGATTGCGCGTTTAGAAAAATAAAAATAATTCCAAATATTAATCTCTTTTAGCTCTACCTCTTTCTCTCTCTCTCTCTCACTTAACGAGAAACAAAAAATGCAAATAAAAAAAAAATTTTTTGATCAAGAATGGATCAAGAATCGATTTGAAATCAATGTTGCCTGATTAAGTCTTGATCAAGACTCGATTTCCACTCGGGGCAAGTGGTAAAGCTTCAGGATGTCATGCAGAAAACACCAATTCAAGTCCAGGTAAAACCGAATATAAAATTTCAGTATTGTTTAATTATAATCTGTAATTATTTAATGGAATAAATAAATGGTAGGAAACATTAGGCTCTATACTTCGTTTACTTTTGGGGAACTAACGAGGCATTAATGGTTATTTATTGACCCATGCACGGACAGGCTATCCCTAACAATTTCTACTCGGGATGATCTAAATTCCCACTCAGAATATTGTAATAGAGCTATATATATGTGCGTGCTAAATTTTAAGTTTTAGAATAGTATATTAGAGTATGTTGTCGTGTATAACTATAATTTTTGTATTTAAAATTGTTATTAAACTTAAATCTGGATTTCTGATTGTAAATAATCATAATCTGCAAATTGACGGATTATAAATACGTTTTGTAAAGTGTCTTATTATTTCTAAACCTGGACCTTGAATGTTAAATTTTTAAGTCGATGATATTTGACAAAAAAAAAATATGGAAAAAATAAAGTTTCAGTCACTTTTCATTTATAGTCGTGACAGGTCAAATCTCGTTTGTGATACGGACAGGAATTTTTAAGACAAATTAAAGAATAAAAAATTTTTATATTATATAATTTTTGGAGAATAACTTTATTAAGCGAAATTGAAGTAAAGAAAAAATAAAGTTAATACGATTTTCCAGACAGAATAAAGAAAAATAAGAAATCCTGGTAGAAATTCAGCTTCGTACTGCGACTTTCGATGAATTTTGAGCTCGCAGCAGCCTCGCAGCATTTTATTTTGCGATGTTGCTGCGATATTGAAAGTCGCACATGAATGTTGCAGCTAGATCGCAGCGAGTTAGAATTTCTACCAGGGAAGACTAAATATTTTTTTCAACCATTTAAATATTTTTTTATAATGAGAAACAATAAATAATCTTTATCTTTTTATTGTCTCTAATTTTTCTATATATTTTTTTTAATTTGTTTCTGAAAAATACCTATCCGTCTCACAAACGACATTTGAGCGAGATCTTTAAGAGATCTCAAATAACAGGGTACTTCTAGCAATTTTTATTTCATACAATCGAAATTATTGTAGCTCAAAGTATATTATACAGTCGTGAACAATACTCTCCCGCGGAAAAACTTATTTACATTATTATATATATATACTAATCCAGGAATACTTTACTTTTCGAAAACAAATTATAAATTTCGCTTCAATACTTTCAAGCCATGAAAACTATTTCTTAATAGAATATATATTCTTCGGCGATTATCCTGAGTTTTTACAATGATTTTACTACAATTTTTATATTTGTAGTAAAATCATAATATCTCCTCACATATTATAATTAGTTAAGTTATAACTTGTTTAAAATATCAAGTACAAGTTATAGAAAAAATGCCTTGTATAAAACTGTAAAAAAAATGTTTTGGTTCCGATAAAAAAAAACTTTAAAAACATACTGAAAAATAAAATAAAAAATGATCGTTTTAGAGGGTGTATCTTGTTTCTTCCTGACTGGATCGTTGGCCGTTTGTGACTTTGCACCAAGGTATATATTTACCTTCGTCATCTATAGTGCTGTTTGCTCATCGTGGAATTTTCGAGATGTTGGAAGGTGTAGAATATATATATATATATATATATATATATATATTTTACTTGTTACACACAAACAACAACAGGAACGCGTGGTTCCAAACAATCTAGAAGTAGAAGGTCCGCATGAGTACGGTGAACCCATGAAACCTATGAGTCGTATACATAGACTATATACGTTGTATTAACCAGCAAAGTAAAGGATAAGGATAGTAACTGGCAAGATGCATCGCGTTTACACAACTACATGGAAACTTTGATCTATTCATCACACGCTAATATTATACTACTATATGGTATATTTTAGAATCATGTTTAGACTGTTAGCGTATAGATGATATATCTATGAAATTAACAAGTGGATTTTATTATATTTTATATTTTTGATAAAATTTTATTTAATTATAAATTAACAAAATAATATAGTAAAAATAAATATGAAGCCTTGATGACTATTTTCAGCAATTGCGTGAATGAAGATATTATATACCGGTTTTTTATATATAAAATATATGTTCTTTAAAATTCATATATGTTAAAGGTCAACAAAGTTTTGAATAATAATAACAAAAACAAATAAATAAAATTGTTGGAATTTTTATCCAAAGAATGCATTTCAGCTTATTAATATACATATACATTTATTATGATAAATATAGTATTTATAAAAATTTATACTGACAGTCTTCCGAAAAATAATATAATAATATGGAGGAATTTATATATACTATTCTATTATTTATTTTTAAATTTGGCATTATTTTTGGTAAATAAGTCTAATAAATGTAAAATAAATTAAACAAGTTAAGTTATTTGATTCAATTTTTACTTTTAGAAGACCTTGAAAAATTATAATTCTTCATAGACATACGGCCGAATATATGCATATAAGTTGTTCCGTGGGAATATTATATAGATATCGCCAAACTAACATAAGCCAATGTATCAGGACACAAAATATATTCGCGCGCGTAGAATTGTTGAGGGTTTTTAAAAATGTTTTAGAGTAAAACAAAGGTAGTAAGATATAATCTATTATGTAGCTTGAGAGAGAAAAGACTTGAGAAGTCTTTCGCCAGAATAAATAAAGTGTGGTAAATTAAAAAGACAAAGATAGTCTAAGGCGCAAGGGTGAATAGGAGAGGGAATCATGGGCCTAAAGTGAACGGAGACCTCGGCAAATGGCAACGCCTCGTTGGATACTGCCGTCGTGGTGTGCGACTGGTGGGTAAAGAGGCCCCAACACGAAAAGAGTTTCAAACGATGTTTTACTAGTCCGTCCGTGGTCTCCAGGTAGAAAGACGTGGAAATATGTACGCGATATGAACGAGAAATACATTAAATAATATTTGAATTTATCAGAAATAAAAGTGGACACTTTTTAGTGAATAGGTTTATTTTTATTTAACTTAATATTTTCCATTTTTAAAGTTTGTGGTGTTAAATTATATAAAGTCTGGATACTCACTTTGAGTCAGGTGTGGAGGAAGATCGTGGAAAAGGCTGTTATCAGCCATGGGGACGGGTAAGTTGTGGCAATTAAACAAAAAAAAGGGAAAAAATTAAAAATCAAATTTTTTGACTTTTTTAAAATTAATTATTTTGAGTATTTTCTAATTGTTTGATTATAAAAGTGGTGAGTCGATTTTTCAAGATGAATATAATATCAGAATTCTTTTATTCTCACATATGTGAGAAGTATATACATTATACCTATTAATTTCTTTATCATATATATTGTATACCTATATATATATATATATATATTATATCGAGAATTATAGTTTATTCTTATATGAATTTAAATTTTTTATTTCGTTTAGTGTAGAGTTTTTTTTAATTTTCGTTACTGTCAATTTATTATTATTATTTTTTTTTTTTTGATGGTTTTGGCGCGTATACTTTAGGAACAATTCAAGCTAGTCGGCCCATCACCGGAAGTTGGTATTCCATTCACCTTGAAGAAAATTACTGATTTATAAGTAGTTATTTTTTTTTTTTATTTTTTCTTTTCCGATTGAATATTTTGTTGTTTCAGCAATTAATCAAGAAGGGTCAATTAAATCAATTTTTCCTACAAATATATTGCAGAATATTTAACTTCCAGTTAATTATATTTTTAAGGCATCTTGTGTGCAGCCACCTTAACGTCTTTAGAAAGTGTACACATTGAAAGTGGCCCCAAATGAAACTGTGTCTTGACCGAAAAAAACTAAAATAAACATCTTACATAAATTAAATAATTTTTAACATCATTCAATTAATAATGAGTCATTAAAAAAAAAAAAAAGAAAAACAAGTACTTATTTTTTTCGACACTAGAAGCTTTATATATCAGAAAAATCGATTCACCATATTTTATACAAACATAAAAAAAAACTTACAATTTATATCTTTTTAAAAAAGCAAAAAAGATTTATATCAACTAGTTTCATAACTATGAGCCTCAGGTAATTTTCAACAATTTTTTAAATTCTGCATTGCAAATTATATGTAACTTCGATAACCATGAAGAAAAATATATATATATATATATATATATATATCAATACTAAAATAAAATTAATAATTATTAATACTTAAATTAATATAGTGTACTAATATTAATTATATCAACTAATCAAGTGTATAAAAGTGCGGAGTGCTGTGATGGTGTGTTGTATTAAAAATATATATATATAATAATAATAATAATGAGAATAATATATTGTAAAAAATGTCAATTTAAAGTGCGTGAGTGTGAAAGAAATATTGATCAAAAAAAAAAAAAAATAACAAAGTTAATGCTGCATCGACTCAGGTTGGCAAGAATAAAAAATAATCTTGTTGGTGGATTCTTTATATGGATATTCTGAAGGAGTTAAAAAGAGATAAACTGACAAAACGCTACACACAAACACATTAAATATACACATACCTATCCAATTTTAATATTAGTTAACATGTATATACATGCACATTTATATATTATTCACATGTGTTAAAGAATTATATAAAAATATGGTAATTAGATAGATTAGGTAGGGGTATCTATACAGAAGGTAGATTCTATTTTTATCGATGATAATTCTATATTTCAGGACATCTCATCAACTTTTCCCATGATATTAACTATTAAATTTTTTTCCATTAATAATTTTTCAATATTTAAAAAAAAAAATTTTTTTTATTCTTTACAATGTAATAATTAATTATACATTTTTATATATGTATAATAAAAATAATAATAAAAAATATTAAATATAGCTTGAATATAATACAATAAATTTTATAAAAAGAAGTTTGAATGTATAATATGTTCAAACATTATTATTTCGTTTGTTGTTTTTGCAAAATTGTTTATTTATAGATTTTTCTTTGCTATTTGTTATTTATTATCTATTTGTTGAAGTATAGTAATTATAAATTTATATTACTTTGACTAATAAATAGACGTAATAGAAAAATATAGAAAGCAGGACGGGTATTAGCAAGGTCATGGTAGCATAACTCTTGGTTTATTGCAATCAAAATTTTTTTTACCATTTGTAAATTATTTAAAATTACCGCAAATGTGTGGGCTACATATATGATATACGCAACCACAACACTGCAATATTGCATATTGATATTATCAGATATATATATATTCATACGTTAATATATGGCGTGAGAGTATATAATCAGATGTAAAAAAGTATTAGATATACTGAAGGTCGTGTACATATATATTATATATATATATATGAATCGCGATTCTAAACAAAAGTGATTACAGTCATCATCGTAATAAAATTTATTTAGGGCAAATGACGAGTTAAGCTTTTCATGATCTATTTTCTATGATTTATTTTAAAATTTATAAATATATATATTTTTATATTTTATTTACATTATATGTATTTCACATGGATCGTGTAACAGAGCTTGTAATTCGAGGTCCTAATTCGGTTAACCGGTAGGCGTTTGAATCAAAGTGCACGTTTTCCCTTGACGAGGTATACCTTCAAAAACATATAATAATAATATTGAAGATTGTGTACATATTGAGGAAGGGCATTCGTCGATTTTATCGGATAGCAGATGAGTTATGAAGGTTTGCCGCATAACGGAATAACCATGTATATATATAGATAATATAGATATACATATAATTTTGAATTCTTTTTTTTATATTCTTTTAATAGATAAATATATAAAGATAACTAGAGATTACGTATATAATAGGATAAATTTTGTAAAATGGAATTTCTATTCTGTATTGAAATATATATACATGCATGTATAAATATTTCTTGAAAGTTCAAAATTCATATTCAACGATGTATCTTTGAATATAACACAAGGTGTTCTATTTTAATATAATACTTGAATTATTTACAAAAAAAAAATATAGACTGGTCAAAAATTATCATATGCCCTATATGAAAGTTCGATGGCTCAATGTAGGACACATGAATAAAAAAATGGAAGACTGAAAGTGAAGGGTGTAGAATCTTTTTATTAAAATAATTCTGTATATGGATGTGATGAATATTTTATGATCTGAAACCACCTACATATAAAATATATTATTTAAATATCGTATTTATTTTTGTAAGGCAACCTCAATTCTTTCTCAATTGTTTCTTATTCTTGTTCTACCTACGCTATTCAGCTTAATAATTATGAAAACGCGGCACCATTCGCACGCTTCACGAATCCTAATCCGTGTACAACACGCGGCCTTGAAACCCTGGTTTCCAATTTTTTTATTTTAGCTGATATCTTCAATCTATTCTAAAATGTTGTCTTTTTTTTTCCGAGCCGGTATAGAGGAATGCAGCAAAATTTTTTTTATTTTTAAATTTTTTGCTTTCTTCCTTTTATTTTGCTTGTTTAAAGGCATGCAAGCATGCTTCATAATTCTCTATGACCTCTAACGTATGTATTTTTTATTTATTGTTTATTTTTGTTCTGGAAAAAGTTTAATTGATAAATGCATTAAAAATTACTTATATTTGACATTAAAACAAGTTTTATTGAATGTAATCCAATGAGGATATTTGATTTTTCTTTTGTTTGTACTTTCATCAATTTATAAAACTAGAAAATCTCCTTTTTTTTTTCGTGTCATTTTTGGACCATGATTTACCGGAAGTTTTAAGCATTCGTATTTTTATCGAAATATATATAAGCATATATATTTCTTATAAGTTATATATATAACCATATTAACTACACTTTAACAATTTGTTAGTAAAAAAATTTATTACTCTATTTTTTTTCACTAACTTTTTCACTAATCTACCATCATAGAAAAAATACCATAAGTGTTGCGTGCAAATTCTCTACAGTTGTGCGACTTGCACTATGGCGTTTTACTTTCCGTTCGTCATATTTTTTATGCTGCTCATATTTAACTTTTATCCCAATGAATAAAAGATTTTTCTAGCCGTATTTACAGATTATAATTCATACCCACATATATGTATATAAACAAATTCTGAGTTTTTTGGAGGAAGCAATCGTTGTATTACGTCATAACGTCATTGCGATGACTAAGTGATTGGATTGTGTCAGTGAAAAAAATTAAAAATGAAGTGTGCGACGAGAAAGTGGTTGACAGGCGCGGTTGTTTCTTGGTCATTTCTGATTATAGACATTCAGGGTGACTAGTTATGTACTTACTTCTTGCCAAACACTTGACTCACTCTTTTACCTTATACATCTATTTCTACTTATTTCTTCTTATAAACTATTATTTATTTATTACTATTATTATTATTATTATTATTATTATTATTATTATTATTATTATTATTATTATTATTATTATTGTTATTATTATTATTTTCAATCCCTGGTTAAACTTTGGTAAATTCGTCTATGATTTTAATGAAATTTAATTGACCCCGAGTAGTATTTCCTGAATTATTCTTATATGTATAGCGCGGTCAAGTAA
>WSYQ01000207.1:0-30701 GCA_011426435.1 Lysiphlebus fabarum | reverse complement strand
ATATTAAAATTATGATATCAATGAAAAGTGAAATTTTAACGACAATAATATTTTTATCACAAAGCATAAATAATAAATAATAAAAAATAAATATAAATAAATTAAAATTTATAAATTATATTTATTATTATATCTAGAAATTTATTATTATATTTTTCGAAATTTTAATTATTCAAGAAATTTTAATTACTATTGATGAAAATAATTATACACATGCTTTAAAAGCTAGTTTTTTTTTGTTGTTTTTAAATTCTTAAAATAATATTATTACAATTAAATTTAAAAGATTTATTATTAATTATTATTTATGATTAATTTATAATCCATGAATCTTCTTACAGTTGTTGATATTATCCTTGTTAAATTATAACTAAATTTTATTAATATTAAATATTAATAATTAATTTAAATTTAAGAATAACTCAAAGTTTTTAATACAGCTAAAGCAATAAATAATATAATTGTTGGTTGATTCCTTAGCATAGAAAAACTTCCTAAAATTAGAAAAAAAAAATAGTATAATTATTAATATTTAATTAATCTTATTTTATAAAAAAATGAAAAAATAATAATTACCATTGCATCTTAAATTTTCTTCATAATATCCATCAATACAGGTACATTTTTTTCCTGGTGTTGTATTATTACCTTGAACACAATGAGCACCTACACCACATTCAGCATGATCTTTACATGGTGCTCTAACAGCTATAAATAAATTTATAATATATGAATAATGCATTGACTATTAAAATGAAATAATAAAAATCAATGATTATAATAATAAAGATATTCAAACAAACATGATCAAATTTATTTTAAATGTTATTAAAATTTTCACAAATTGCTTTACATCACGCAAATTTAACAAGATCAATGTACAACAGTATTTTGTTAAAATCAATTCAAGAATATATATCAACTGTATTAACAAAACTCTTATTTCATTCTCTCATATTCTATCTTGTATATTTTTATAAATTACAATATAAATACGGATCCTTTAATTTAACTCAATTTACAAAGGTTTATTTAAAAAAAAAATAAAATAAATTTGATAAAATTTACATAGATAATAATAGAGTCAAGTTTACTTGGCATTTGTATTACACTTACGCACGTGATTTTATGCTAATTAAATAAACCATATATGAAAATAAAATTAAAAAATAAATTAATTAATTAAAAGAAAATATAAACAAATTTTTTAATCAATTATTTTGTTTTGTTAGTTTTACTTGTGACCTTTTGATTAGATTTAAAATATGACCATGAATGTTAAAATAAAAATTATTATAAAATTTATAAAATTACATATTTAATAAATAAATAAAAAATCAATAATTTTAATTATTTATTTTTTTAAATTTATGATAATATATTATAATAATTTTTATTTTAAAAATAGATTACAATGAATTATTAACACTTTAATAATAAAATAATTCATATTAAATGTAATAATTCATTCGTTAAAAGTTTTTATAAAAAAAAAAAATAAATAAACATGCAACAAAAAGTTTCTTTTTGAAAAAATGTAATTATACCTATTATTTTAGTAAAATAATGATGAAAAATTTGATAAATAATTTATAAAACTTTTAAAAAAAGCTTGAATTCTAAATGAAAAAAAAATATACATAAATAAAAACAAAATAAATTTACGATTGTTCTGATACAGTTGTTGCAAAATTTAGTAAAGTTTTGAACTTTGAATAGACATAATTGTGATATAGTGATATTTTTGGATGATTGTGATTTACCCTTCCATTTGTTGGTACAAAGGCCATTAACTGGTGGTGAATAATCACCACAGAGACATTTTGTCTTTCCATCCCCTGGGTCAGCAATACAACTTGTATTTTGAATAGCACCACAATCATTTTCGGTTCTGCATTCATGAGCTTTACCAACTGTAAATTAATATAAATTATTTTAATTTAATTATTATATATCATTATTTTATCATTTTACATTTTCATTTATATATAAATTAATAATAACATTTATATTTTTTTTCAAAACAAACAAACATCAGAGGCATTATATTCAGTGAATATGCTGTGCTATTAAAATTAACATTTATGTTTTTTAAAAAACTGTAAAAATATAAATATATAATTACAAAAAAAAATACATTAAAATTTGATGAAAATATATCTGAAATTTTAAAAATAATATACCATAAAAACACAAAGTTACTTTTCATGCTTAAAAATAATATATAAAAAACATTTTTTTTTTTTTGCATAGATTTGTATCAATAATTAAAATTTAAGGTAAATATAAAAAAAAATACATATATAATATTATGTTCGTTAAGATTTTTTTTATATTCACGACAATTTTTTTTTTTTACTTTTTATTTTTTTATAATCCTTCAATGTTTCTTAGTAATTCCCCTTATTTTTTGTAATCACTTTTTCATCTTATATTAATATTAAAGCTCATACACGTGGTAAAATAACACGCAATGTCATTGAAAATATTTAACATCACAATGACTTAATGAATGTTAAATTAATGTAATAATATTAAAAATATTCACATTTAAAATAATAATCAACACTAAAAATTTACAAGCATATATACGTGCATTTTTTTTTTTTTTCATTGTATAATTTGTTTTTGTTTTTTCTGTTAAATTTCGTTACATTTGTGCATATCTATTTACAGCTATATCCTACGTGACCACCTCTGGTACCAGTACGACCACCACCACTTCTTCCCATGCTAGTTAAACGACCAAATTCTAATGTTGTTTTATTCACACTCTCGTAGTATTCTAGAACTAGAGAACAACAATCTACTAATTTCCATGTTATAACAATGGATTTTAAAATATAAAAATACAAAAAAAAATTAATAAAATTATCAACAAATCAAACAACAGCATCAACTGGTACCAAAAAAATGAAAAATAAAAATACAAAAATAAGAAAAAAACAAGATAAAAAGATGATTTAAAAAATGTGTTAAATAATTTAATTTAATAAATTACTTACCAGGTGTTGGTGGTGGTGATTGATTTTGATTTTGTTGACTTGTTTTTCCAAATGTTGTTAATGCATTTGTTAATATTGGTTGTAAAATCATCATAGCACTTATTGATAATATAATTTTGATCATATTGACACTCTTCATTGTGATTACACTTGAACAAAACTTAAATTAAAAAAAATAATAATAATATATTTTTATAATTATTCTTTGATGTATTTTTTTATTTTATTTGTTAAACACTTGTGTTTATTATTTGACAATGTTTTACCACTGACTGCATGTTGAGGTACCATGTCAAGTCCTTTTAAAGCCTCGTGCCTCACCTATCCCCACTTGTTTGTCAATTTAAACTCCAACTTTTCAACTTGTATTTTCAACTTGGAGTTGGCGCAAAACCATCTACTATTATTTGCTTGAATATATCTCACCCTCTTAAATTGAAAATAAAAAATTAAAATAAAATAAATATATATATATATAAAATAAAGTATACTTTTTTAAAAAAATTTTTTTTTTCTTTTTTAACTATTCAACATCAAAGGTTAATTAAATTCATCCAACTTAATTAAATATTTATATTGTAATTCTAAAACTACATTTCAGATGTTTGTATTTTAAAATCTAATCAAAAATTAATTAATAATTAATTTTATATTTATATTATTTTTTTTTTTTAATACAACTTTTATTTTTCTTTAAAATTTTACAACAAAAATTTTGATGATAATTATTTATATTAATGTTTAAATTAGGGTTAAAGTAACTAAATTATTATCAAATATAAAAACAAAAACAAGATAATATAAATATATAATAATTATACATATATATATAAATAAAAAAAAAAAATAATAATAAAAATGAAGGTCTCTCCTTTGTCAAGACACACGAAAGCACCTGAAAATTTATTGCATTTGTTTCAACCCCATTTTATATAGCCAAACCTCAACGTGAAATATATATATAATAGTGTCTTCCTGCACGCCATGTGTATAATCGTGTCTTACTTTGTATAACTTGACTAACTAAAAATCTAAAACCCTTCCCATATTTTTTTTTTTTTTTTGTTTTTTAATTTTTTTTTCCTTTTTTTTCTGATAAATAACTGATATTGATGGAGTGTTGGTACGAATTAAAACACCATGAACCACACCTATTATCATTTTACTTATTTTTTATATTCTTATCATTTTTTTTTTTTTATTGATATTATTTTTTAATTATAATCTTGATATATATACTCAAGTACATTTGCATGGTTACAGACATATTGACAATGTCTTTAAATATAATATAAATTTGTTTGTATTTTATTTAAATCGATATTGAATAGGACAATTTAATCAATATAATTTTACAATTCAATTGTATAATTATTTGACAAAACTATATATATATATATACAGAAAATTTAAGGTGTTGTATTGTTAATTGATAAGAGAAAGATGAGTTGTATATAAGGTCTTTCATTAAATATTCAAAGTGTTTATAAATTTCAGGAAGTCATTAGAGCTATGTCCAATTTAGTATGCTTTTATTTATAAAAAATATAACATGACCTTAACAAAATTAATATTGTTTAAATTTACAAATGATAAAAATAAATATATTTATATTTTAAATAACATTGTTATTTTGTTATTATATATTGGAAAAATATAATGATACTTTTAAGTATGTAAAAAAAAAAAAAATTTTTATTTAAAATATATTTTACAAACATTATTTGTCTTTGATAGAATCTCGATAACTGGTAAACAATTTATATATTTTTTTATATTTTTTGATAGATTCATGTTTGTCAAAGTTTATAAAATTCTATGAATAAATTATTTTTTTTAAGTCTTTTTTTTTACATTATCTTGGTAACTTTGACTTCAAAAAACTTCTTGGATCAATAGATAAAAAAATATTTGTATTCAATTCAATGTTGTTGTTGTTGTTTTTATTTATCAATAAATAAGGTTTTTTTTTTTTTTTTAAATAAGAAAAATTAGTTTATTTTTATAGAAAATTATTTTTAATTAATGCAGTGTTATATTGTTGTTGATATTTAATGTATTGTTTGTTATATTTTCTAGTTCATTGAGATCATCACTGATAGTTGGATGATATGGTCGATGAAATTCCCATATTACAGCTTCAAGAAAAAAAAATCCAAATATACCAATGAATATTATTAATTCAATGTATAATATAACACGTACACAATTTGTAAAACTATTACAATTAATATTACTTTTACGTTCAACTGAATTATATGGATCACCCTCTTCAAGTGTTGAAAAATCTAAAAAAAAATTTATAATTATATTTATTATAATTTAAATTTTATTTTAAATAAAAAATTAAACTCACTGAATGTTCCACTTGATGACATGGTTGTATTAAACATGTAAACTTTAAAGATTGAATCTTTAATGATTGCAAAAACTTGTGTCTCTTATATGCGTCTCAACAAAGATGATCTTGTTGAACTTTAATGATGATAATATTATATTTATTTTTATAATTTTAATATATAAAATATTTTATTTCTAAGAATTTTATTTATAATTTTTTTTTAGAGTCATTGGGTCAATTATTTATTGTAAAAAAAATTTAATATCGTAATGTTTTAAACAAGAATATTTTAATGATAATTTTGTTATCAATATTTACTTTTTTTTTTTTTTTAAGAAAATTATTTATATATTTATTATTTAGCTGTACCTAGATGTAAAAATATAATTATTTATGTTAAATTGATAAATGTAAATTAAAATTTATTAATTTTATTTTTATTTTTCATTCAAATAAAAATACACATGAGTTTTATAGATTATTTAATTATCATAAACTTTATTCCCCCTTATGATGAAATTATTTATTTGATTATCAAATCGATAAAACTTTTTTAGATAGATTGTAATTAATTCACTATTATAATATTATTTTTATAAACCCCTTTTTTCATTTTAACTTTTTAACTAATAAGTAATAATTTACAGAAAAAAAAAATAATAAACTATAAAACCATCTGGATAAAATGTTTTTTTTTTGTTATAAAATTATTTTTTGTTTACATTATAAGTTTATAAATGATTATTATTATAATAGATTATATCAAGGACAAGCTATTTAATATAAAGATAAAAGAAATAAAAAAAAAAAAAAAAAAGAAAATAAACCAATTCATTAATAGCTTGGGGGCTAATTTTCATGTCACTGAATGGTTTGTCTGGTAAAAGCACCTACATCAAATATTTTATTATGTCATAAACATTATATAATTATTCAGTAAAATATTAAATTAGTTTTGTAAAAATTTCAAAGATAATATTAAAATTATAATAAATTTTTATGATAAAAAAAAATGAATCAAAACAAAGTTATTGATATATATTTTAATTGAAAAAAAAAAAAGGTTTTATTTGTAGGTTTTTTAAAAATACAATGACAATAATTGATTGACTTGTCTAGAATAAAATTTTATGATGCTTAAAATGTTGAACTTTATACTTTGTATAAAACTATTGATATAAAATTTTATTTTTAAACAATCAAAGGGTTAAACACCGATAGATTTATTGAATTATTTTTATTTAAAATTATTGAAAAAAATTGGCAATTAATTTATTAAAAATTAAATTAATTTTACTAATGTTTTAAAATTATTATCAATTATAATTTAAAAATATAATTAAATTTATCTTAATTATTTATTAATTTTTACTCCAGACATTTATTTCTATTCTTGTAATATTTAGAAATATCTTTCAATTTATTATAAAACATATTTTGTTAGATAAATATTCTTTTGCTCTCATTTATCGTTCCAATAATGCCACATAAATATCTAATGAATCAAAACCCACCTTTTGAATTTGGTACTTTTAATTTAATATTTTATAAATTTAATTTTTTCATTGATTTTCAATTTTATTGATTTTTTTGAAAATTCATTCACAGCTTGTTTTATATTCAACAGTAATAATTAATTGCCATTATATAATCGTACATGAAATTTAATTTTTTATTGACTTTTTATGATGTTGTCAAAATTAAATATATATTATTAAATATTTCCGTTCAATATACAAAAGAAAATTATGATTAAAAATTATATTTTTTATATTTTAATATTAATTTTTTAAAGTGATACATTTCAAAATAATTTTAAGGCAATAATTTCTATTAGAAAGTATTTTTTTCTATCAAAAATGTCATTTTTATCTTAAAAATCTCAAATTTTTTATTCAAAGTTAAATACATCAAATAAATTCAAACGAGTTCTTGATTTTAGTTGAATTTAATTCGAATTATTTGATAATTAAAAAATCAACAGAAAAATAAATTTAATTAAATTTTTCTCAAATTTTTTTAAAGAAATTTATGTAATTAATTTATTTTAAATAAAAATAAAATAATATAAATATTTAATGTAAATATTATTAATTTAAAAGCAAAATTACAACGCATTAAATTACTTATTATAAAATTAAATATTATTAAGATAAATAAACAAATTAAATCACACAAAAATATAAATATTTTTATAAATTATTATCATTAATTATTAAATAAAAGAACAAAACATTTTTATCAAAAATTAATATAAAAAAAATACAAAATATAATATCAATTTAATAATAATTATTTTTCATAATCATTAAATTTTTTTTTCATTTATATCGTTATAAAAAAAATTTTAAATATCATTATTATCATTTATTACACAAACATATGGAATTGAAAAATAATAATCAAATGTATCATTAATTTTTTTTAAAATACCATTATTATTTTGACAATATTTTTTCAATTGTTTATATTGTTCATTTGTTGTATCAAAATAATCTAACAAATCATCATTAAAATTTGAATTATAATCATCATTAATTTGATTATTTTGTTGTTTTATATTTAAATTAGATTCTTTATCAAATTCAGTATTAAATGCTGACCATAATTTTGACCAATGATCAATAATTTCATCAACTTTATCATTCATATGTTCAATTATTTTTTCCATTGATGTATTTACAATTTTATCATCAACATCATCATTAATTTCATAATCATAATTAACATTTTTTTGATAATTTTGTTTATCTATTTTGTAAATTTCTGTATACTCTTCATTTGAATCTACTTGTTGTGATGATTCAATAATATCTTTGTTGCTAATTTGTGGGTCATTTGAAGTGATTGTACTTGTTGACAATATTAATGTTGTATCAATATCAAATGGCATAGTTGTATCAAACATTAAATCATCAGTGACAATAATATCTTCAAGTTTAATATCATCATTATCAATTTTATCATTTTTAAAATTAAAAAATGTTGATGTTATATAAATAATTGCAATAATTAATTGTAAAAATAGTACAATTTTTATTGTATTTATAAAACGTATATAATTATTTTTATTTTTATTAATATTATTTATTAATTGTTCTTCTTCAATTGAAATATAATTATCTATAATTATTAATTAAATTAATTTTATATTTTAATTATTTATAATATTTTTCTTTTTTTAAAACTTACCATTTAAATTTTTTCCTTCATTTATTGGATTCATGTTAATGATCAACTTTTACAAATGAATGTTACTTTACAATTGATATAATTTTATTATTTTATACTTATTTAAAACATATATTATCTTTTTGATAAAAAAAAAATTTATATCATCATCATGGGTCATAATGATAGAACATGAAGATTGAGATAATAAATATTTTTATTTATAAAATTAATCAATAAATATTTATAAAAATTTATTATGTAATAATAATATTAATTTTATATTATTTATTAATTTTTTAATATTATTTTTTTAAGTTTAATTTTAACCCTCAATATATAAGTATACATAAAAATTATATAGATGTAGATTATTTGATAGTCACGAAATGTTAAAAAAAAAAATCGACCAGTTTTGTTTATTTTACAGCAAATAAAACCATTTAAATTGAGCTTATTGCTTATAAAAATTTTAACTATTTAAATTATAAAAATGTTAAAGGATATCCGTTATAAATTAATTGTTATTTTTATATCAATTAAATATAAATATATTGTAATAAAAAAAAATAAAAATATCAATAAAATTTTATCATTTTAATTATATTTGTTTTTTTTTTTTGTAAAATATAATTTTATTTATTTATTGATTGACCTATTGTTATTTTATAAATTTTATAAACAATATTTTTTTATTTTTTATTTTTTAATTCATGTTTTTGTCCACAATCTAAAATTTAATTTGAGGATACATGCTCCGTGAAATTATTCTGTAACACGCATTTGATTTTTGTTGTTGTTGCTTGATGATATAGTGTTCTTGGCAATAAATCTTGACCTGCGAACCCTCGATTTCTTATTTTATTTTATTTTTTATTTATTTATTTATTTTTTTTTTTTTGCTATAATATTAAACACAGTATATATGGTGTATAATGACGATACTGATCAGTATGCACCGTAACTTTCTTGTCACGAAAACACGCGACCTGTCAATTTTCTTTGAGAAATAAATTTTTTTTTTTTTCTTTTTTTGTAAATTTTTTTTATATTTTTATATAATATATTTATTCTAGGATAATATGGTTTATGAAAATAAATTATTTATCTCGATATAATGCAGTTAATATTACAAAATTTCCGTTTTAAAATTTGTTCTATAAAACATCGTTTTTTTTTCATAATTAATGTCATCAGGTTTTTGAAGGAAATATACAACTTGAAATAGAAATTTCTTGAGATTATAAATTATTAAATAAATTATAATAATGTAAATTATTTTTTGTATCACAATGATATGAATTACATTCAAAAAAATTTATTAATGTCACAGAAAATTGTACAAATATTTTTTTATTTTGATGCTTTTTAAATAAAATTTTCACATATAAATTTTAAAAAATTATTGGCTTTTTTTTATTAATTAATAAAATTTTATTTGTTGATCAACGAAAGAACAATTAATTTGTAAACTTTTTTTTGTATTAAAGCCAATATTTTAAGCTGTAATTAATTCAAACAAAAAATAAAAAAAATTAATCAATTTAAAAAATGATATTTAAAGTTTACATGAAAATATTGTTGTCTATAAACAAATAATTATTTTTAAAAACTTGACAGGTGCGTGATAAGTGATAAGTAAAAAAAAAAAAAAAAAAAAAATTCTTTAAACAGAATTTAATGGAAATTACATATCGATCCATTGAATATACTAACAAAAATTTACATTTGAAGTTTCATTCAAAGATATCTGATATTGATGAAAGTAAAAAATTAAAAAAAATTTTATTATCGGATAATTAAATTCCATCGTATGATATACATAAAAGATAAAATTTCAGTACAACAAAAAAAATATATAATATCGTATTTTTAAAATAAAAAAATAAATTTTCAATAAATTTATAATAAAATCATTTTAAAATTAATTTTCAATAAATCATAATATCATTTTTAAAAATACAATAATAAACTAATTTATTAATAAATATAAACAAAAAAAAAAAATGATAAAATAAGTTTACAGTTAAATAAAAAACAAAATAAATTAGATTATTTTAAAAAAAAAGTTTTATTATAAAGTTAAAAGTTCAATATATAGTTTTAATTATGATTGACGACAAATTGAATTGGTATGTCGATAAAATCTATTTTATTTTTCAGTATAATCATTCAAATAAATTTATTTTAGTTTCAATGTTTTTTATTTAGTTGATTAATCACAAAATATAACTTTGCCAACTGTGACGTAAATTAAAATAGTAAAATGACGAAACTTTAACCTATCGATTCTTTACCTTACTTAATAAAAAAAAAATAAAAAAATAAAATAAATAAAATAAATAAATTATTGTAATCTTTGATTAGTTTGCAAGGAAATTCAAAAGGTTAGTAATTCTCATATCAGTTAAGTCATATAATTATTATTGAAAAAAATAAAAACATGAAGATTGAAAAAAACTAAATGTAAAAAAATATTTTTTTAAAAAAATTATAATTCATAAGTTTTAACGTTTTGCTTTTGCGACATGATGATTCTTTTGCACGCAATAATATTTTCACCCCCAATAAATTTTTTTAAGGACGTTTCAAACTCAAGGAATATAACTGGCCTCCTTCAGACATTTATTTGTTCATGTTATGTAAAAAAAAAAATTGACTATGACGTCTAGACTTTTTACAATATATATTTTGAATATTTTATGACGTCATTATGTATTTATGAGAGGTCAAGGTATTTATCTTGAACTCATCTAGAAAGATTGATTCGTCATTCATTAATTTATTGTTTTTAAATTTATTTTGGTTATTTTATTTTGGTGTATTTATATAAATCACTGAGAATGTTCTAAACATTTACGACTTGATACAGAGATAACAGAAATTTTTTTTGTATTTATGTATTTTTTTTATTTTTTTGTTTATCAATGATGTTGTTATCTTATTTTTAACAGGTAGTAAAAATATTGAGATTAATTGTTTTAGTAATAAATTAAATATTTTAAAATACATTTTGTTTGAATTTTTTAATTTGGAATATTTCTTTTACGCGATTTTAGAACTAGATAATATTTAATAGGCAGTTGTTTTTTATTGATATTATTTAATTCTTTTTCAGTCATTATATTTGCCTAATAAAAATTCAAAATTTTTTCGAAATAAAAAATTTGTATACTTCTTTGATTATTATATTAGCCTGATACAAATTGGAAAATTTTTAAAAATAAAAATTCGAATACCTCTTCGGTCATTATATTTGCCTAATAGAAATTCAAAATTTTTCTCGAAAATTAAAAATTCAAATTGTATCAGGAACATAGAATAAGCAAAGAGGTATACTTTTGTTTTTTGAAAAATTTTAAGATGTGTACTTTTTATAATAGAATTTATTTAAAAATAAAATTTATTTATAAATTTAAACAATCACTGAGTTGAGTATAAAAAAACAAATTTTATTTTTAATTTTTTAAAAAATATAATTAAATTACTAAAATCATTAAATTGTTAATAATTACTTCATAATTTTATAAATAACTTCTATATCCTAAATCAAGTTTAAATAAATTAATCCGCAAATTAAAATTATATTTTTAAATAATCAAAAAATTACGTCAATCAATTTAATTAAAAAAAAATAGAACAAAAAAAATATTTTTAAATTTAAAAAAAATTCAATATAAATAGGTAATTAAAATTAAAAAAAAAATTTTCAGTTTCTAATTTAAAGTTTTAATTTAAAAAATAACTCTATCAAAAAAAAAATATATATTTATAGATTTATTAAATTAATTTAAATCATCACACAATTAAAAATAAAAATTCAAAATTTTCATTCAGTTAAAATAATTTTGTTTCTATAATAATCCAACTACCAAATAAATCAATAATATAAAATTCGATTAAAAAAATGAGTATAAATATAATAAAATTAAATTCTGATTAGATTTCAATTATATATTCTCATTTAAATTGATTAGTTTGATCAATAATATTGGAATTAGATGGCCTATATATTTTATAATCATCAACATTGAATTTTTATAAACTCGAGTTGAATCGATTTCTCAAGATATAAATACCAACCATCAATTAATCTAAATGTAATTGTATTTGAAATTATATATAACCCATTTACCAATAGATATATATAAATATAATTTTAATATAATAAAAAAAATAATAAAAAAATATATTGTTAGTAGTTGTGGTCAATAGCGTGTGGTACGTACATTTGGTGGAACTGATCTCTTTTGATTTGGTTGAGGATAATCAGTCAACTGGGATTTCAACTGGATGAAATCTGACATTTGACTTTTCAGTTTTATATATATACATGTGGAAAAGGTTACAGTGCCAAGACCGAATAAACTATGTGTGTGAGAGGTGCGATATAAAGTATGAGACACAAAAAAACATATAAAAACTTTGAGGTAATTTTTTTTTTTTTTGTTTTATTTTTTGAAGCTTCAAGCTTTTCCGTTTTGATTAAATGGGTCAGGCAGTTTGTTGCTATGTATATATGAAGCGACGCTATCTGTCTCAGCACGAACGGGAAGAGTATATTATATCTGAGATAGGCTCGAGACTTTTGAAACAACTTTTTTCCTGATCTTTTATTCCGACACTACTGATAGATGATTCTAGCGTGATATCTTTTCCCGGTCAGCAACCTTTTTTTTTTTTTGTTTTTATACATGAATTATATATTATTTGTATGTATATGTTGTTAGAAAAAAAAAATTGATTAGATAAAAAATTGAGGTTTTTATTTAAAAAAAAAAACTAGTTGATTTAATTTTGATGGTATTTTATTTAATTTTTTGGGTGAAATTTTTATTTGTTTATGATATAGTTTTAGAGATAATTGACAATAGTCAAAATATTTATAAATAGGTATAAATTAGTTTAGAAAAAATTAAATAAAAAAAAATATTTTGTGCAAATATTTCAAGGCACAGAATGAGTGAGGATTTCTTACTCGTTCTGTGCCAAGATGTATTTGCTCCAAAGCCTTCAATATCACGAGTACTGAATCGGAAAAATCATTGGATGAAAACGATGGTAGGTTCAGGAAGATAGGAGAAAACCCATTGATAGGAAATTTAGGAATGTTCGGAATCATTGAATAAGTTTATAACTTGAACTGAAAATATCAAGCACTGCAGACGAGTGATTTGACCAGTCATATAAATTACAATATGAAAAATATATACATCTAATTAAACAATGAATTATCCACTTTATAACTGTCTTTTTCTATAATAAAAAGTACACTTGACCACATTTTAATCGTAATCTAATTGGTTTAAATATTTCAGCATTTGTTTATAATATTTATATTTTTCTCTACGTGTTGTTGTATGGTTGCTACGTTTAATTTTACTGGGCAATTGAAGATTATTTGCATAATTTTATTGTGTCCTTGTTGTTGGAAGTATTAAGTTTATTAATATTAGTTGTTCAGAATTTTTCGGCATATGTTTAATATAAGATGAGATCTTTTGAATACCTCTGTTCCTGTTCTATTATCCTGTTAAAATTCAGAAATTTACCAAAGAATTTTTTTTTTTTTTCTGCAAGAATTATAAATTTGTATCGGGCAAATATAATGACCAAAGAGGTATTCGAATTTTTTTTTTTCGAAAAAAATTTTAAATTTGTATTAGGCAAATATAATGACCGAAGAGGTGTTCGACTTTTTTCGAACCTAAATAAATTCATCGAAATTTTTTTTTCAAAAAATTCGGAGTTATATCAGGGTTGTAGGACTTGAAAAGAGGTATTCGATGCGTTATATGACTTTTTTCTAGGATCGATATTTTTCGATATATCGTTATTAACTTATCGAATAATATATCGAATAAATTTCAAGATATATCGATATTTTAGAGCTTAAAAAGACAATTTAAAATCAATTTATAGATTTTTTTTAGGTTCGATATTTTTCGATATATCGATAGTAACTCATCGAAAAATATATCGAAAAAATTTAGAGTTATATCGATATTTTAGAGCTCGAAAAGACAATTTTAAATCGATTTATACATTTTCTCTAGGATCGATATTTTTCGATATATCGATAGTAATTAATCGAAAAATATATCGAAACAATTTCGAGTTATATCGATATTTTAGAGCTCGAAAAGACGATTTAAAATCGATTTATACTTTTTTTCTCCGATCGATATTTTTCGATATATCGACAGTAACTCGTCGAAAAATATATCGAAAAAATTTCGAGTTATATCGATATTTTAGAGCTCGAAAAGACAATTTTAAATCGATTTATACATTTTCTCTAGGATCGATATTTTTCGATATATCGATAGTAACTCATCGAAAAATATATCGAAAAAATTTCGAGTTATATCGATATTTTAGAGCTCGAAAAGACGATTGAAAATCGATTTATACATTTTCTCTAGGATCGATAATTTTCGATATATCGATAGTAACTTATCGAAAAATATATCGAATAAATTTCGAGTTATATCGATATTTTAGAGCTCAAAAAGACAATTTTAAATCGATTTATACATTTTCTCTAGGATCGATATTTTTCGATATATCGATAGTAATTAATCGAAAAATATATCGAAACAATTTCGAGATATATCGAACTTTTAAAGCTCAAAAAGAAGTTTTAAAATCGATTTATACTTTTTTTCTCCGATCGATATTTTTCGATATATCGATAGTAACTCATCGAAAAATATATCGAAAAAATTTCGAGATATATCGAACTTTTGATGCTCAAAAAGACGTTTTAAAATCAATTTATACTTTTTTTCTGCGATCGATATTTTTCGATATATCGATAGTAACTTATCGAAAAATATATCGAAAAAATTTCGAGATATATCGAACTTTTGAAGCTCAAAAAGACGTTTTAAAATCGATTTATACTTTTTTTCTCCGATCATTATTTTTTGATATATCGATAGTAACTTATCGAAAAATACATCGAAAAAATTTCGAGTTACATCGATGTTTTAGGGCTCGAAATGAGGTTTCCGAATCGATTTATACTTTTTTTTTAGGATCGATATTTTTCGAGATATCAATAGTAACATATATTAAAATTTTTTGAACAAAAAAAATACCGAACACCTCTTCAATCATTATATTTGCCTAATAAAAATTCAAAATTTTTTCGGAAAAAAAAAAAATTGAATACCTCTTCAGTTATTATATTCGCCTAATAAAAATTCAAAATTTTCAAAATTTTTTTTGAATATTCATTAGGCAAATATAATGACCGAAGAGGTATTTAATATTTTTTTTTTTCGAAAAATTTTTGAATATTTATTAGGCAAATATAATGACCGAAGAGGTATTCAATATTTTTTTTTTTTCGAAAAATTTTTGATTTTTTTATTAGGCGACTATAATAACAGAAGAGGTATTCGTTTTTTTTTTTTTTTAAATTTTGAATTTGTATCAGGCGAATATAATGACCGAAGAAGTATTTGAATTTTTTTTTATTTTTATATATTTGAAATTTTTATTAGGCAAATATAATGACCGAAGAGGTATTAGAATTTTTTTTTTTTCGATAACATTTCGAAATTGTATTAAGCAAATATAATGACCGAAGAGGTGTTTGACCTATAGAAAATTATTAAAAAATTTTTAGAAAAATTAGAATATTGAAATTTAATAATTATAAACAAAAATTATTTAACTGTCGTTATACTTTTTACCTGTTTTATTATTCTGTTATAATTTCAACAGTTTTTGAAAAATAATTGATTTTTATTCTAATTATTATAATATGTTTGGTTAATTCAAGTTTACTAAATGATTTTAGTTAATTACACCTCATCATCCCCGATTTTTAATAATAATAATAAAAATCATCGCCTAATTTATGTTATTCATAGCCGAAGGCGCGTAAACTCTCTCGTTTTATAAAAAAATATACATATCGATTAGTTTTTTCAAAATTCTTTCTGAATCAAATTGTTGTTATAATTTAAAAGTTTTAAATTAAAAAATATTAAAATAAAAACTTCTTAGCTTAGTTAATTATTGTTTTATTGTTTAATAAAACAATAATTAAGGGTTGATTTGTATAATTAACTTGAACATTCATTTTAAGGGATGAAATTTAAAAAATATACAAAAATTTTATACTCTTCAATTTTAATTTCAATAAAAACAATTTTCTTTTTCAACACCCTCATTGAAATTTTCCCCAAAAACCCTTTAAAAATTTATTAAAACTGTAAAAATATTATACGTATTAAAAATAATGTAATATAATTAAAAATTTATTTCAATTAAAATAAATAAATAAATGAATAAAATATAAAATTTATTATGAATTACTGGAAAATTATTTAAATACCTGTTTAAAAATGACATTTACTAAAAACTAGAGCTTTATTTAATTGTCATGATTTAATAATTAAATAAAACCTTCTTGTTGCTCCAAAAAGTTAATGATAAATAATTTTCAAAACTTTCTAATATTTGTCAACAAATTTTCTATGTATTTTAAAAACTAAACTGTCCTGGGATTGAAATGCAAAACAGACTACATGCATGAAAAATCATAAGACTTTAACATCAATTTTAAGGGTTGAAATTTCAATAATAATTTAATTTTTTTAAATAAATAAATATTTAAACTATTAAATTAATATTTGTTGTTATTTTTTTTTTTTTAATCTTACAATATATTTTTTTTTAAATTAAATTTATAAATAAATTAATGCAAATTTTTGGAGTGTATATTTATTAACTTATTATTCTAATTTATTTATTTATTTTTTTCAAGGATATAGTTTGATATATTATTAATATATACTTAGTCGCAATATTTTTTTTTTCTTTACATATATTTATTTTTTTTTTTAATAAGTTCTAGAATCATTTGATCGCGTGTTGCAGTTGCAATGAGTCGCTAAGTTTTGTGTTATTCAGCACCATACAAGGTCATTATTGTCGCGAGATTTAACCCTTAATATGTTGACCACTTTCATTTGTCGTGTTTATGTTTTTTTTTTTCATTCTTCTAATATTTTTATATTTTTTTTTTTTTACTCAAGGCATGTCTTTAATATGTATGTTTACATTCATTTGAAATTAAAAAAAAAAAATAATTTTACTTTTATCATTTTCATTAATCAATTTGGTAATATTTTTTCTTTCTTTTAACGAAAAAAAAAAAAAATGATAATTAAGGATATTAATAGAAATTGTATATACTTTGTGAATTTATTTTATATTTTTTTAAAATTTTATATCATAATTTTATGTTTGAGAATCTTGCAGATAATTTTTTTAAATTATGAAAATTATATTATTCAAGGTCAAGTTAATAAAAATCAATAGTAAGTTTATTTATTTATTTATTTATTTTTTAAATATAAAATGTTATTTTGCTATTAATTATAATTATATTTATTAATTTTTATTTGATGGAAAAATTAAAATAAATTTTCAGTAGTTCAAGTCAATGTATGGTCATCCACTGTGCAAAAACCCTTTATTTTTTTTTTGGCATAAAATAAATTATTTAAATTTATGAAGTATACTAGTTAATAAAAGAAAAAATAGTATCAATTTTAATGTCAAATATAAATTTGATAATTAAAATTATCTACAACAGTATGATGAATAAATTGATGATAAAAAAAGGGAGATTTCTTAGATTATTATCAATATGCTGTTATTTCTTCAAACGATATGTTTAATAATTATTTAAAAAATTGTCGATAATTAATCAACTGAAAATAATAGCTTTCATTTCATTTGCTGGTATTAAAAATATATTAATAATAAAAAGCTTTAAAGCATCACTGCAGATGTCGCTTTAAATCACTAACAAAATTTTTATTTATCAAAAAAAGCTCTTAAATTTTTGAATCTCTCTGGAGTCTAAAAATTTCAATGAATATTATAATCATCGTCAATCACTCATTAATATTGTCATTAAAAAAAAATAATTAATTAATTTAAATGAGAAAAAAATAATCATAATATTCATTTAAAACAAATCAAGATAAATTTATTTTTTATTTTCTTTATAAAAAAAAATTAAAAGTTATAAATTTAATTTAAAAATAAATAGTTATTTTATCTTTATTGTTAACTTCATTGAAAAAAATTCAACACTAGCCTATCAAAATTTTTATTAAAACTCATATATTTTATTCTATTAAAAAACAAAAAAAAAAAAAAAAAAACATGCAAAAACATCCCTTGAGGTTAAACAAACATTTAACTTTTTTTTTTAACATCTTAAAGATAATTTAAAAATTCTGTTTCTTATTTATAATAAGTTTACTAAACTTAGATGATAAAAAAAGTAATTTTTTTTTTTTTTTTTTAATTTAAAATTATAATACATTTATTAATATGATTCAAGAATTATACTGAACGATATTACGATGTAGAATAGCTATTGTAAAAGCGTCGATTAAAGAACATGAAAAATGAGATAGCTATGGTTATTTTGAAAGGGATGTTGATGGGACAAAAAAAAAATTAAAAAAAAAAAAAAAAAAAAAAAAATGGGGGATGAAAGTGTAATAGTTGATAAGGGGATGAAACTGGTGGATTGTAGGAGTGCAGAATAGAAAAGGCAATGTGGGAAAACTCATCTCATGTTGGCTAGAGTCCTTGTTGAATATGTGTGTTGGTGAAAATGGTAAATTTATATATATATATTTGCAGATTACCTTGTTGAAAAAGAAGAGTAATCCTGGAAGAGAAAGAGAGATACTTTGATACCTACTATCGACCAGACAAATGCAGACACTAACACGCATTTAAATTTCTATGTGTAGTTGAATATAGAGTCTTATCGATCGTTTTTTCTCCTCTTTGTTAGATAGACTATTTTTCATATATAAATTGAAAATAAAATTATACAATATGCTTTTATTGATTGGTCTACAGATGGATATTATAGAAAAAAAAATTTGTCAATATTATAATTTATAAAATAAATAATCTGAATAAAAAATTTACTGATTAAAATGATTGGATTTATAAAAAATTACATACAAATATTGACTGAAAAATAAAAGATATATTAATTAAAAATTTATCAAAGATATGATGATAATAATTTGATTAATAATAAATAAAATGATCAAGTATTTAATTGAATATATTGAAAAAAGTAAAATATAAATTGAATTGAATTTTAAATAATAATAACATTGAGTCATTAAAAACACAATGCAGCTAATTTGTTAATTAATAAATTAATTAATTTTAAATTTATCAATAATCATATGATGATAGTTAATTTAAATAAATAAATAAATATTTAAATGAAATATTTATTTATTTATCATGATGATGATGATGATGATAGTACTCTTGTCATAATTATTTTTCTACCAAATTTTAAATAGTAATAATCATCATTGTGTTTATCCAATTGTTACTATCCTTGTATTATTTTTATAATTATTCATTTTAATTTTCAAATAACTCATGGCTTTTTTTACACCAAAAAACACAAGCTACATGATGTTTATATTTTATTTCTGGATCATTTGACTACATAGTAAATCAAGTATCCAGAATATTTCGATTATGAAATTTCGAAATTACTTTAACTTATCGAACATTTTTTTAATCAAAAATTTTACCAAGTTGATATAAACATGTGTACTGAGTATTTTTATAATTATATTCATTTTAATTTTCAAATATATCATCGCTTTTTATGTAGCTTTTTTTAAGGGGTTGATTTGTAAAAAATACTTGTTATAAAATTAATAATTATAATGTGTTTAATTACATAGATTTATTGCTCAATTTAAATTTAAATTTAAATTTAGCTATAATTTCTAAACTTTATTTTAATTTTACAAATATTAAAATAGTCAGTGTTACTATGCTTGTATTATGTTAAAAATTAATTTCAATCAAACAAATCCAACTAGTAAGTATCGGTTTTTTCATTCCAAAAAATGCTACATATTTAATTTAATTTTTGAAAAATTATTTTGATATGACATATCCTGAATGAATGAATTATAATAAATTATAAATCTAGATAAATATAGATGAGAATAGATAACAAATTATTCTATTGATTAAAGTAAAAATACATAGTAGATAGTACAAAATAAATATATACACATATTTTTTATAAGTGTTGTTGAACTGTCATCTTAACCGATTGACATTATTTTCAACAAGTCACTAAACAAAGCTAAAAATTTAAGTGGTGACAATTTATTTTAAAGTGCTGTATGAGCAGTTTATAAAGATACAATAATGATAAAAATATAAATAATAATAAAAAAAAAAAAAAGGTTATATATATATTGTCATAGAACAACAGGGGTTGAAGAAGCGTTAAGTGGCCTCTCGACCATGTCCATGTGGACTCACGTTAATATTTATACTGTTAACGCTAATATTTTATCAGTTATTTGAGTTTAATAACAAAATCATTGATATATTTAATTTTTTCAAAATTAATATCTTTTTGAATTTGTCCTCAAATAACTGATTTACAATAAATAATTAAAATAAATATAATAATAATTAGAAAATTATATTAAATTTTATATATATATAAAATTTATATATACGCGTATAAAATTAAAATAATAATAATAAAATAAATTATGATAATTAATGAAAAATATAATGATAATAATAATTAGAAAATTATATTAAATATCTTTAATACGCTTAAAATTTGAATACTTTTTAATCGAATCTTTTTTATTAATACCTGAAAATGCCAGGCCAATTTTAATAATATTCCTGGCAGCATTCAAGTCTCGATTCCAGGTAATTTTACATGAATCACAAAAAACATAACGATGACCATGAGTTGAAACAATTGCTTGTTGAAAGCACTTGCTACAATTTTGTGTAGTACGATATTCATCGACACGTATAATTACAACATTTTTCATTTTCATTAATTTTTTTTCAATTTTCATCAGAGGTGGTCTTCTATAGCCTTTAATAATTGGCATTATTTTTGGCTGGCCAGTTAATATTAAAACATTATGTTTATTGGTATTACAATTATTATCATTGTTATTTTTAATAATATTATTTAACCGTGTTTGATAATTTTTTTTTTTCAATTGATATGCTTTTTGTTCATGTTTAAATTTCATAGCTTTTTGATCATTTAAAATTTTTTTTAAATTTTTATTTTTAATTTTTTTTTTAAGTTCTTTTTTTCTATTTTGTGATCTTTTTTTTTTTCATCATCTGATAATGTTAATTGATATTCATCAGCTAATTTTCTTTGTTTTTCAAGTTTTTTTTCTTTTTTAATTTTACTATTGGTTTTATTTTTTTTAACTGCATCATCTGGATTATTTAAAATATATCTTTCTTTTCTTGCATGTTTTAATAAATGTATATTTATATTTTTTGTTTTTTTTATTTCATCTGGTATTATTGGTTTTTTAATATTTTTTCTTGAACCAAGACCATATGCTAAAAAATTAGCCTGTTGATCAAATGATCTACGTTTTCCAATTTTTCTATACCATCTATTTAATACATATTTTAGTTGACCATAAATATGTTGCAATTCATGATAACAAAGTAATCGATATTTTAAATTTTTTTTATAATCATCTGAATTTTTCAGATTCAATTCAATATTATTATCTGGATCATTAAATTCTTTTAATTTTGTAATATTTTCAACATTTTTATCAGCAACACATGTTATTTGTTTTCTTTTTTTTTCACTACGAAAATAACCAGATTTATATAATAAAGTAGTGTTTTTTTGACAATATCGACGTTCTTTATTTTTATTATCAAGATCATTTATATTCTTTAAAATTATTCCACCAAATGGTATTCTTAAACCAGGATCAATACCAATAATTCTAGTAAAATTAGTTTTTAAAATTTTTTTAATTGATAAATCAGATAAAATTTTAATTTTATCTATTTTTTCTGCATCTATTGTTTTATTATCAAATTCATTTTCAATTTTATTTAAATAATGTGACATTTTTTTATTAGTTTTGACATATTGAAGAATAGATACTTCAGCACCATTTGTTGTGAGAGATAAACCAAATATTTTACCAAACTTTGTCATTGAATTTATTCCAAATATTTTTTCCCACAAATCTATTTGCTTATCTTCTTTTGTTTTTGGTAAAAATAGGTTTTTCATTGATGTTAGTGCTGAAGTAGATATTTTCAAATGGGCCCAACCATATTTATAAATTGGTACCAATCTAAATTTTTCTATTTTCAATTTTTGTAAAACAAAAAAAAATTTAACAAATAAATAGTACTTATCTTTTTGTTTAAATTGTTTAAAATCTAAATATTTAAAATCATCAAATAATGATATATCAGGATGTTCATTTTCCATAAATAATTTATCAACAATATTTTTAGCATTTTGACTAGTTACTTCCATATGATCTTGTATATATTGTTTTAAACGTTTGTAACCATGTGTTGTAATATTAGTTGCAAAATTAGTTACATAATCCATGATAACAGAGTCAACAATACGATATAAATGTTTTATATCATGTTTTACTTTGATTTTTTGAGTATTTTTATTAGTGGTTTCTTTTATTAAAGTTTGATATTCTTTAAATAAAACAAGAATTTCTGGTTCACATTTAATATTAGTGTCTTTTATGAGTATTTTAAAACAATTTGATATAACTGGTACTGCTTTTTTGGTTGTAATTAAATTCAACACTTTACCATTCTTATGATTAATGCAAAATTCTGTGAATATACTTGCTTCAACTCTCCATTCAGATATTTTTTTTACAATATTAATAATTTTCAAGTAAATTTGATATTTTTCACTTGAAGAATTTTCAATTTTTAATAATGTTTTGAGTCCCATTTGAATGACTCTGGTTCTTGTATCTTGTTTACTAAATTTTTTAGAGCCAGCTGATATTGATCGTCCTGATGATGTTTTAGAATTAATTGATGATGATGATGATGATGATGATGATCGTGATGATGATGATGATGATGAATATCGTGATGACGATGAATGTTTTGATTTTGATCTTGAGTGTGATGGTGCAACACGTGGTTGAAGAACAGGTACAACTGGTGTTTTGAATGATTCAACTACTATGCTGTTTGTTTCCATTACTGTTGTTGTATCTTGACAAGCAACTACATCACTATCTATATTAATTGCTGTTGAATTTGTTGTGTCAATTGATTCTGTATCTTTTTTTTCTTGTGATAAACACACTTCAACCCACGACGTTTTACTAAAAAAAAAAAAAATTTTTGTTTTTAATAATAATAATTATCATTATTATTAATATTCTTACTATTGTTATCAATTTTATATTAATTTATTTACCTTGCTTGACTTAATTTTGTTGTTAATTCAATTCTTTGTTCTTTTACACTAATGGCATTATTTTTATCATAATGATTATCATCTATGTTGTCTAATCCCATTGCAATGTCATCAATTTCTTCATATAATTTATCTAAATCTTGATTTGATACATTTATTTCTTCAACTTCTTGTATTGTTACTTCTGTACCAATATCAGTTGTTTTATTATTACAAATTTTTTTAGCAACAGTCACATCACTATTGTTATCAATCGGTGTTGTATTTTGTCTTTTATTCGGTTGTGTAATTTTGCTGAAATAAAAAATTATTATTATTATTACTATATGATTTATATATTATTATTATTATTATTATTATTATAATTATTATAATATTTTATTTACCTTTCTTGACTCAGTTTATTAAATTCTTGTGATAAATCATTAATTGATGTATTTACTTTTTCAGTATCAATATCTGGATCAACAATATTCATATATCTCTGTTGTTGTTGTTGTTGTTGATTATTATTATTATTATTATTATCAAAATTTAATGTATTTTCATTTTCATCATCGGTATCTGGGTCAAGAATGTTCATATATCTATGTCGTTGTGGTGACGGTGGTGATTGTCGTGGTGGTGATGTTACTTTTTGTCGTAAACGACTGGATCTTCTGATTGAAGACATTTTTTTTCTTATAAATAAATAATAAAATAATTTAATTAATTATTATTATGAAATATGGATTTTAACTAACTATTTATCTATTATA
Organism: Lysiphlebus fabarum; assembly: GCA_011426435.1. Classification (NCBI taxonomy): domain Eukaryota; kingdom Metazoa; phylum Arthropoda; class Insecta; order Hymenoptera; family Braconidae; genus Lysiphlebus; species Lysiphlebus fabarum. The sequence goes on along the minus strand of WSYQ01000207.1, from coordinate 6,110 downwards.
TTTGGTAATTATATCTGTTAAATTTTTTTTTTTTTATGTAATGATAATTGTTAATTGAAATATAATAATCAAATAATACATACATGAAAATTGAGTACAATTAAGTACATGAAAATGCCAATTCTCTATATATTAAAATAGCTGACTTGAAAAATCTAAAAAACAATAAAATTTATATTAAAATTATAAAAAAAAGTATATATAAAGTTATAATAAACATATATAACTATTTTATATACTAAAGCAAACCCTCCAGGGTAACGAACTTTATGACGCGAGATTACAACCTGACGCTTAAGACGCTCGACCATTTGATATTATTATTCATTATTAAATACTACAATTATATATGAATAAATCTCATTTTACATATAGAATTGTATAAGATAACATACTATTGCGTACAATAATGTACAATTTTTTTACGTTTGCTTATTGCTTAGGTTTAATTAGTTTAATAAATGGTTTGGGGTCTAGAAATAAAATTTCTAAACAAAATTAATTAAATTAATGAATAACATAAAATATTTTATTAAGAACTACGTTTTACAATATTTATCCTGATAAACATTATTAATAAATAAATAATTAAAAAAGAATAAAATAATGTTAATAATGAAAAAAAAAATACTAATAATCATATATTAATACAATACTATTAATGGCCTTAATATTGCTTTTTAAAACCAGGAAATATATATGGTTGTACTGTATCTTTTAGTGGAAAGTCGTTCCACGATGATATTCTTTTAACTTTAACACCTTGCTTATTTTTGTTGGTTATCAAATAACGGTGTTGTTTTGTGTTTGGCCAGGCCACGTCTTCATATTTAATAAAAATTACACTTGGTAATTCAACGTCATTTGTTGGTACCCAACAAATAACGCTGTCATCTTCGGCTTTATCAAAGCCTGGCAAAACTTTTAAATTTGTTTTATTTTTCTGAATTAATTCATTCTCATCCAGAATATTAATCGGTGTAGACAAATAAACAGGTTCTGGTGGTGTTGAATCCTGCTCTTGTGCCTTTTGTTCATTTAATAAGCTTTCAATATTATCTTTGAGCTGAAAATTTTCAATCACCGATAAATAATATTTCGATTCTAGATTCTTTTTTTGTTTTTCTAACTCTTTTTTTTCTTCAGCGTTCAATATTTTTTCGTGACGTTGCTCGATGACACATTTAGCACGTTTGGCAGCTTCTGCTTCATTTCGTGCAATCATTTGTTGTCTCCACTCATTTCGTTGATAGGTGGTCATATTTTCCCACCGGTTTTTCTCAATTTCGATACCACCCATCGTAATCATAGATTGCCCCTCACATATTTCCCGAATTTTTTCAAATTTTTCTCCGAGAGGAATAATAGGGAGGTTCTGCGTATCGCCTTTCATAACTGTAACAGACGTTCTTGTTAACAGTTTTTTTTTGTTGTAATTTTTTTTTTCTGGTGACGCAGTTTTTAGTATATCTTTTTTGGTTGTTGATACAATTGGTGTTGTTGATACAATTGGTGTTGTTGATACAATTGGTGTTGTTGATACAATTACTTGTGTGGATGAAGCGACTTGTGTGGATGAAGCGACTTGTGTGAATGAAGCTGTATTTATTAATGGTGATGCTGGACCAGTGATTGAATTCATATTGACTCCAAATTTATATCTTGACCTGGTGAAATATGCGTAAAAAAAAACGAAGACTATTAGAACCTGATACAGTTATCTCTATGATAATTTTAAAGCTATTGTTACCTTTTACACTCAACATTCATTCGTACTGTCATACGTTTCTTTTAAATATATGTACAAAAAAGAGATTAGATTTTATTCCAGGTTGCTTTTCGAATTTTTTAAAACCAAATGTCCCAAAATATCCCACCAAATGTATAAAATATTCCACAAAATGTCTCGTAAATGAGTCGAATATTTATTAGAAATTTATTAATATTGACAGCTAACCTAATTATTTTTTTTAATTGTTATTTCAATCATAGATGATTGCGCAACTCACTGACAATAAATTATATGGATCTGTTATACCGATGCAGGATTTAATGGTACTTTGGACGTGGGCATTTAGGCGGATTAAATCATTTAGAGCTTTTCTTTTTTGCGTTTTTTAGAGTTGTAATCTCGCGAGCAATTAGTTCGTCTGTTAATTTAGTTTTATGTAATGTTAAAAAAAATTCTTTTTGGCTAGCCATTGTCTTTCAAAAATAAAACATCAATAAATATTGTATAGGTTTCACGTGGTTCAGGGTCTTGAAATAATTACAATCAATTAAATTTTATTATTTAATTAATTAAAATTGAATAAATAAATAAATAAATAAATAACAAAAAATATTTTATCAACAAGATAAATTAAGATGACCTTTTACAATATTGATGGTTTTATTTGTGAATGACGTTAGATAGACTAGTTTGTGTCATCACATAACCAAGCATACCTGATCCAGGAAAGATCCGTTTTAAATGAACATTTTAACAATTATTAATTATTTATTATTTATTAAACTAATTTAACCCTCACGATTTCGAAAAAATTGTTTAAAAAATCTTAACCCCACCAATAATAAATAAAGAAAAATTCGTTGATTTCGCGGTTCTTGTTAGAGACAGAGAGCATTTAAATATTCATTTAAAACGGATCTTTCCCCTGATCAAGCTGAATCCAGCACAAGTAGAAGTGCTCTCGTGATGACACAGAGTATTTCTATTGTCTTACCAAGTCCAGTTAGTTGTGTGATGACACAAACTAATCTGTACATGGTTGCTATTCTTGGACTCTTACTTCGTGTCCCACAACAACTGCTCACCTGCATGAGTTTGTAAGAGTCGAAGAATAGCACCCCATGTACAGATTAGTTTGTGTCCTAACTAACTGGACCTGATAAGACAATATTCCGTGTCATCACGAGAATATTTTAACATATTCCGTGTCATCACGAGAATATTTTAACATATTCCGTGTCATCACGAGAATATTTTTACCTATTCCGTGTCATCACGAGAATATTTTAACATATTCCGTGTCATCACGAGAATATTTTAACATATTCCGTGTCATCACGAGAATATTTTAACATATTCCGTGTCATCACGAGAATATTTTTACCGACTGTAGATTTTTTATTTATGTTAATCCGTGTCATCACGTGACTAACTTGGTCTACGTATATAGAATATGTCTAGCCCGTGTCATCACGTGACTAGATAGTAGCTTACCTGAGATTCTAAATAACGATGCGGTGTGACCCAATGAACAACGTCTGCCAAGGCTCAGTTGTTCGACCCCGGCAAAGTGTTTGAAGCGCGATGTATAGCCTCAGCTATGCTTCAACGCATGCGAAAAATACAAAAAATATTCGCCACCTACCGGTAAAAACTGCAATATGAATAAATGAATTTCAATTTTTTTAATTTATGTTTATTTATTTTTTTTTTTTAAATGACAATAACAAAATCGTTTTACTGTATTGATAAATAATTTTGTCATTTAATATAATTGTTTGTTATTTTTTATATAATCTATTTGTCAATTAATTTCTATTTATCTGTTAATTTGACATTATAAAATGCATTGGAATTTATCAAAAGCAACTGAAATAATTAATTCAATTTATTCAATTCAATTATTTTAATCTTCATTAAAATTATTAAAATAAAATTAAAAAATTAATTAAAAAAAAATAAAAATATTACACATATACACACATACACATCATAATAAAACACACAAAATTATTACTGCCTTGGGACTAAAAGATATAACTCAACACTTGATTAACCAAAAAATACTACTTATTTATATATAATCAATTTATTATTTTTATGAATGAATGAATCAACTATTAATTAACAATAAAAAACACAAAAATTAAATAAAAGACTTGATAATTTCATTATAAAAATTAAAATCAACATATCGCGTAATTCACAAATAAAAATTAAAAAAAAATCATAAATATACAAAATAAAATTGATTTTAAAAATTGAATTGATAAAAAAAATAATTGATAAACAAAATTATTTTATTATTTAACAATTAATCATCAATTTTTTTATACTAAAATTTATAATTACTAGTTATTGATGAAATAAAATGACAATATTTATGAGGTGGTAAAAATAAATATGTGATTATTGGCCACGAAACGAATAATAAATGAAATTAAATAAATCTAAATTAATTAATAATAAAAATATAGATTTATGTAATGTCATTATTCGTCATTTATAACAAAAAAAAAATGTGTAATGATTTATGAATGAATGATATTTTAAAAAAGCTATGAATTCGAAATAAATAATTAAAAATAAAAAATATTGTTAAAATGGATTGATTAAATAGTTTCACCATGTATTTCGATGTATTTTATGAGATGTTAGAAATTGAAAAATACAAATCGTTTCATGAATTATCGTTTACTCATAATATGAATTTCTAATGCCTAAAAAAAATCATTATTTATTAATATGTATTGTTTGATTATTAAATATATAATTATAAAATTTTGATAGCATAATGTGGATAATTAAATACTTTTGTATACCAAAATAATGATTTCAAATTGTTTATTAACATGATTAAATTAATATTTGTTGATGTATTAATTTTTGTAATTTAATTTTTTTACTATATCACTTGTTAAACTGACTTATTGACTGTCAAAAATATATTATTATATAATTTTATTTAATACTAAAAGTTTATCCAGTATTATGAATAAATAATATTGTGTATTGATAATTATATATTTATGTTTATTTGATAATATTATTCTATATAATTCTAAATAATTAATTTATAATTTATTAATGTGATGGTGTTTTGTACAAAATAATAAATAATGAATTTAAAAAAATTCATTAAAAACAAAATCAACAATAATTGAAAATTATAATACATTAAAAAAATTAAAAAATAAATTATATTTTCAAAATTCAATATCAAATACTGATAAATTATCAACAAAATCAGTTTATCGTCCAGATAAATTATCACGTAATAAAAAACAAAAAAAAATAACAAATCAATTAAGTACAGAAATTATAAATTATAATTTAAATAATAAATATAATAATAATTCAATATCATCAAATAGTAGTGATACATTATACAATAATATTGATGAAAAACAATTAAATTTATTAAATTATGATAAATCAATTGATAAAAAATATTCATGGCAAAGTTTAAATTGGATTCCACCATCAGAAAAAGCCAAAAATAATATTATAAACAATAAAACATCACTTTGTGATATAAAATATTCTTGGCAAATAATTGGTACAGGTGCACAAACATCAGATACATTATTATTATTAAATAACAATTATAAAAAAAAATTAAAATGTCAAATAAAATATTCATGGGAAATAATTGGTACTGATACACAAGTAACATCAAATGATTTGTCATTTAATAAAAATTTAAATTATTGGGATGGTAAAATATTAAAAACAAATAATAATAATATTATTAATAAAAAAAAAAATATTAATAATAATTATTATTATATTTTATGCAATGAAAGTGTACAAACAACAGATGATAAAATATTACAAACTGAATTAACTGATTGTAGAGTTAAATATTCTTGGCAAAATTTAACAAAACCATATTTGCACTAAATATAAATACTTTAGTTGTTCAACTCAATTTTTTTAACTAAAAAATAATAATAAGAAAATTAAAAAAAAAAAAAAGATAAAGCTCAGGTAATTTAAATTAATATAATAAAAATAATGTTTATATAAATATTAAAAAATAATTAGTTGAATTTCTTAGTTATTATACCTGAGCTTTACCTGATAATAATTATCAGCGTTAAGTGGAGGGTGTGAACTGTAAAACAGCCAACAAGATGCACCAGCTAAAACAATAATATTATATCTCAACTTTTATAATATCTTTTTCACTGTAAAATATAAAAATAATAAATAAATATAAATTATTAATTCAAAAAAATAATAATATTTAAATTATTTAGTTTTGAAATTATCTGTATATCTATTTTTGATTTTTTCATTTGACTAACTATTGATTTTGTCGTTAATTTGAGGTCAAAATATAAAGATACATAATGAGTCTAAATAAAAATCAACT
>WSYQ01000206.1:0-20592 GCA_011426435.1 Lysiphlebus fabarum | reverse complement strand
TATAACGAAAACACTTAAAAAATTTTGCAATATGTTTATGGTAAGTATAATTAACAAAAAAATTATATATCAATTTTAAATTTATATATTCAAATTACTAAAAAAGAAAAAAAATATATATCTATATATAAAAAATTAAACCACCCATAAAGTTTTCTAAGCGTGTGTCTAATTGCTGAAACATGTAATACAACTAATTGAGTCAGTATCGATACGATAATAGTGTGGAGACAACGTTCATTGATGGTGTAGATTGCACGATGAACAAAGTACAGACAAGAATTTATTATTTCATCATGTTTAAGGCGGAGTTATATATATACCTATATATATATAAAAACCTCCTTCTTGTCTCTTCCATCTTATTTCAATCTCTTTGCAAACTTGTCTAACTGTTATATTCATTTTTCAACTAAAAATATATTTATATAAATATCCCTCAACTATTTTAGCACCTTTATTTTTTTGACATATCATAAAAAAAATAAAATAAAACAAAGTAAATGTTATTTATTTATTTTTTTATTCTTATTTGTTTTTATCAAGTTTATACTTACTCAAAGTAAATAGTCAAACATGTTAATGTTATTTTTTTATATTATTTAAATATTTTATTTAAAAATAAAAAAAAAAGCTTTTATCACAATTTTTTTTATTATTTATTTATTTTTCAGTATAATAATGAAACAGATAATAGTGAAATATTAAAAAATGATTTTATTGATTCACAAATACTATTAAATATTATTGAAGAAAAAATAAATATTAATATTAATTTAATTGGTGGTAAAGAAATATATATTAATTGGATTAATGATACAAGTGTTGATAAAAATGATATAAATTCAATTGAATCTAAAAGTGATACTGAAAAAATTATTATTACAAATGATAAACCACTTTTTCCACGTTTTCCTGGTGCACAAACACCTGCTGGTCAACCAGTTATATCAGATGATGAAGATGAAGTACCAACTAGAAATATTCTCAAGAGACAAGCTCAACTACTTGTTGATACAAAAAGTCGTCGTAAAGGATTCAATTTTAAAAGATAAATTTTTGTTTAAACTATAATATCGTGTCTTTTGTTTATTTTTTTATTTATAATAAACAAAAATTTATATTATTTTGGATATTTAATAAAACATTAGTAATTTATATAATAAAATTTATTTATAAAATGAATAATATTGATGTATGGAGTATAAAATCAGTATCAACAAATTTTGGTAAAATTAAATAATAAATTTTTATAAAAAATATAAATTATAAAATAATTATTATTACAGAAAGTATATCAAAACCATCAGTTATTGTAGATAAATTATTAGAAAAAAAAAAAATTATCCATGAAAATGCATGTAAAGAAATGTATAATGAACTTTTGAAAATTCAACAAAATATTAATGATAAAATAATAAATTGTATTATCAATATTAAATTAGAAATTAATAAATTACGAGATGACATTGATGTAATTAAACAAAATTTTTTAAATGATGTAAATTTAATTATTAATTATATTATTAAATACTCAATATACCTATATATAAATATTATAAATTTAAATATATATATTTGTTTTTTTTTTCATCTTTTAATAATTAGTATTCAAGATATACCAATGAAGGTTGTCAAAAAATAAATAATCAATTTAAAAATTTATTATTGATGGAAAAAAAAAAATAAATAAATTTCGTAAAGATATTAAAGATATTGAATTAAAACGCTGGACATATGTTATTGAAATAATTAAAAAATATAATAATATTATTAAAAATATAGCATACATGATACATATTCAAATTATAATTCCCACGAATGATGAAATTCAAGTACCGTTATTATATATTAATTTGATAGCTTCTTTATTTCAATAAGAATAATAATTTTTTTTTATTAATTTTTAATATTTACAGAAATACAATAATATTGTTTTAAAAAATTTAAAAATTTATGAAATTATTTATTTAAAAATGCATTTTAATACATATAATTTGAAAATTGAATTAAATAATTGGATTGAAAATATAAAAATATTTCATAATAATGATAATTTAAATTAATGAAATTAATGATTCAAATTTTTGAATTTGTTTAACAATATCAGTTAAATCAATTGATTCATCTGGTTCAAATTCTACATCTTCTTGTTTATTATTAATATTATTAATTTTATTTTTAAATATTTCAACTGATGAAAATGAAGGAGTTTTAGCTAAACAAGAATCAACTATGTCTTTGACCTTAATTAAATCATCATAACCAGCAGCATCAACAATAAATGCTGAATTGCCTGCATATTTCATCAACATTTCGACATTTTTAAAATATTCTTTTAACTATAAATTTTATTTAAATAATTTATTAATATCATCAAAAATATATATGTATATATAATTTAATCATTAATAATAACAACTTACATCGTTTTTGGCTTTTATAAAATAATAATCATTTAAATAAACTTTTTCAATGTCAAAATTAGAAAACTTTTGATCATCATTTCCAAGTAGTACATTACATTTAGATAACAGTCGTTTTTTACAGATTTCTTCATCGATAGATAAAAATATAATTCTAATAAAATAAATAAATTTTAAATATTTAAATATTAAAAATGAATTATTTTATTATTCAATGATGTTATTAAACCTGTTTGGCGCTGTTGGAAGTAAATTTAACATTTGAAAATCTTCAACATTAATAGGATAACCAACTAATATCCATCCGTTTTTTAAGCACTCATGACTTAATAATTTATTCTTAAAAAAAAAAATAAAAATAAAAATATTTAAAAATTGAATTATATTCAAGTATATATTATTCTCTCGGCATGGGTTATTCAATATAAATATATTTTTTTTTATAAATATACGTATATATATATTTACCTCAATTATTTTAATTCTCACAGTTGGATCTGTAAGATAATTACAATGACATTTTGAGGATTCAAGTTTATCATTTAATGTTGTATTTTTAATTCTATTTTGTTCTAAAATATAATTAAAATCAATATATACAAGTTTATATTTATTTGATAAATATTTTGCAATATATTTATGCCCTGAACATCTTGGAGCAATTAATAATATACGATAATTAATTATTGGTGATATATTTTTTTTTATTTTTGATAATATTATAATTTTATTTCCAATTTCTTCATAATTTTTATCAGCAGCTTCAATAGTCTGTAATATTTATTATTATTAAAATAGTTATACTTTATATAACATTTTTATTTTTATACAAGTGACTTTAATTGACATAATCAAAATGAATCAAGTAAAATAATTAAATGATGACTCACAATAATTTTATTGGCATAAGCATTACGAAGACCACAAATTTTCATTTTGTATGTTGATTCTTCAAATGTATCATTAATAATTATAGAAGAATTTTTGGAACTTGTTGAATCATCAGATGATTCAAATGAATAATTTGATTCATTTTTATTATTTGAACAATTTATTTCAATTACATGAGTAGGTAGTATACCAGCTCGTTGAAATTTTCGTGCTTCTATTGCATTTCGTGGAAAATCTAAAATTTAATTATACATTTTAGATAAATTAAATAAATATATGACAACTTTTGTTGATACATTTGACAAATTAATATAAGTATTTATTGTATTGTCATTTAAATATTAATAAATATCCAAATAACTTGTTAATTTTTTCATGAAAATTAAATGATAAAAAAAAATTTAATTTGTCAAAAAATAATTTATATAAAATGTATTTATTAATTAAGTGTTTATAAATTTAGTTTCACCGATAAAAATCCATCCAGATTCTTGAGTATAAAGGGCCTTTAATTTTTTTTTAATATTCTCTATTATTTTATCAGTTGAATCAGGTGTTTTTGATGTATCAGCATCTTCACGAATACATTTTATGTTTAATTTTTTTTCTAGGTATTCGGCTAGTAGGTGTTTATCTAATTTATTATTATTTTAAAACATGAAAATTATTAAAAAATAATTGGATCCAAATGCTATTATTATTATTGAATAATATATTTTACTTATTAAATTTTTTTTTTACCAAAATCTGGAGGAGAAAAAATGATAATTCTTGAAGAATCTCTTAAGCTTGATGCGTGTTTTAGACATTGTTTTATATACAATAAATGATCATCTGGTTTTTTAATAATTAATTGTTCAGCAATTTCCTAATTAGAAAAAAATTTATAATTAATAAAATATTAAAAAATTATAGTTGAGTAAAAATAATAATAATACATAAAATAATTCATAAATTCCGTGTTTTTCCATGTAAGGAATAAATCTTGGTGGAACCTTCAGTGGTTTTTTTGTGGCATCAACTGATCCTAACATATTTGTGATTCAGCAATAAAAACAGATCCATCAAACAGAACAATTATTTATTTATTTTATTTGTTTTTTTTTTTTATTTTTCTATGTCCGACACAAGAGAGAGGTCTTAGTGGCGCCATCTTGTGTAATTGTAATGAAATAATACAAAATGGCGTCGATGATTGCAGCGCACTCTATCGTGTAAAAATAACTAACCAATGACAAGGCTTAATTTAAAAAATTTTAATAAAATAATAAAATAAAAACTAAAAATATATAAAAAATAAATTATTTATTTGTCAAAAAAAAAAAAAAAATGAAACACTGTATTGTTTCATGTACATTAAATCTTTAAATGATGTTGCTATTATTATCAAGGCATTATGAAAAAAATTAAATTTTAATTCAATATTTGACATTTCAATGAATCGGCCATGTTGGAGTTTCTAACCCATCATCAAGACATCAACGTGAGACATGCACACATTTTTTTTTCATCATTACGAGTGTGTCTAACCAGTGTAATAGTAAAATGAAGTAAAAGTGAAATTATAAATCCAAACTTTCTAACTGAAATTAATGAATTCATTAAATAAAAACAAATTTATTATACATAAGTTTAATCAAATAATTCAATATGCCAAAAGTTGATAAAGTAACAGATGCTGTTACTGAAAAATTAACAGATATGTCTATTGTTGATGATGCTGGTGTTAAAAAAATGTCACATAAAGAAAAGAAAAAAATGAAAAAAAAGCAAGAATATGAACAAACTGTTGAAAAAATGACAAAACTTGGTGGTCAGGGTCATAGTGATTTAGATTCAAATTTTACAGCATCACAAAGTCAAACTCAACAACGTGGTGGACAACAATTAGATAATGCTGTTGATATTAAAGTTGAAAATTTTACAATTGCTGCAAAGGGTAATGAATTATTTACAAATGCAAATTTATTAATTGCACAAGGTAGACGTTATGGTCTTGTTGGTCCAAATGGGTATGTATTATTAAAAATTTTTATATTAATATCTTTATTTATACTTTATATATTTTTAACAAAATTAATTTAATGAAAATTTTATAAATTAAATATAGACATGGTAAAACAACATTATTACGACATTTAGAAAAAAGAGTATTTGCAATTCCACCAAGTATTGATATATTGTATTGTGAACAAGAAGTTGTTGCTGATGATACACCAGCTGTTGAAAATGTATTAAATGCTGATGTTAAATGTCGTAAATTACAAGACGAATGTAAAAAATTAGAAGAACTTATGGAAAAAGGTGATGAAACAGTACAAGATAGATATCAAGAAGTATGTGATGAATTAAAAGCAATTGGTGCTGAATCAGCAGAAGCAAGAGCTAGAAGAATATTGGCTGGTCTTGGGTTTAGTAAATCAATGCAAGATCGTCCAACTAAAAACTTTTCTGGTGGTTGGAGAATGCGTGTATCATTAGCACGAGCATTATTTTTAGAACCAACATTATTATTACTTGATGAACCAACAAATCATTTAGATTTAAATGCTGTTATATGGCTTGATAATTATCTTCAAGGATGGAAAAAAACATTATTAATTGTTTCTCACGATCAAAGTTTTCTTGATAATGTTTGTACTGATATTATTCATGTTGATCAACAAAAATTATTTTATTATAAAGGTAATTATACAATGTTTAAAAAAATGTATGAACAAAAAAAACGTGAAATGATAAAAGCATATGAAAAACAAGAAAAAAGAATAAAAGATTTAAAAGCACATGGACAAAGTAAAAAAGCTGCTGAAAAAAAACAAAAAGAAGCTCTAACAAGAAAACAAGAAAAAAATCGTACTAAAATTCAAAAACAAGAAGAAGATTCTGGACCACAAGAACTTTTACAAAAATTTAAAGCATATGTTGTTAAATTTAATTTTCCTGATCCACCACCACTTCAACCACCAATTCTTGGTCTCAAAGGTACAAAATATATCTATATATTTTCAAGTACAAGTATAACCGTCTGATACGATACATGTAAATATTAATATTATTAATTATTATTCAACAGGTGTTACATTTGCTTATGAAGGCCAAAAACCATTATTTATTGATGTTGATTTTGGTATTGATTTGTCATCACGTGTTGCTATTGTTGGACCAAATGGAGTTGGTAAATCTACATTTTTAAAATTACTTGTTGGTGATTTAACACCATTGCAAGGTGAGCTTTGTCGTAATCATCGATTGGTAAGTTTAAATTGAATAAATAATTATAAAAAAAATAAAATAATAATAATAATAATTATTATTATTATTACAGAGAATTGGAAGATTTGATCAACATTCTGGTGAGCATTTAACAGCTGAAGAAACACCAGCTGAATATTTACAGCGTTTATTTGATTTACAATATGAAAAAGCAAGAAAACAACTCGGTACATTTGGCCTTAGTTCACATGCACATACTATTAAAATGAAAGATTTATCAGGTGGACAAAAAGCACGTGTTGCACTTGCTGAATTATGTTTAAATGCACCAGATGTTGTTATTCTTGATGAACCAACTAATAATCTTGATATTGAATCAATTGATGCACTCGCTGATGCCATTAATAATTATAAAGGTGGTGTTATCATTGTATCTCACGATGAACGACTTATTAGAGATACTGATTGTAATTTATATGTTATTGAGGATCAAACAATCAATGAAACTGGTGGTGACTTTGATGATTACAGAGAAGAACTTCTTAAAAGTCTTGGTGAAAAAATTAACAGTCCAAGTATTGCTGCAAATGCTGCTGTTGAACAATGATAATTCTAATTTATTTAGTTTACAAAATTCAACAAGTTGCCTTGCAAATTTCAACGATCATGTTTTTTCCAATTATTGTTAACTTAATAGAAATAATTTAAAAAATATTGATAACATTTTCATATTTTTTCATTTCAATTTAAAATGTTAATATTTTTTTTTGTCATTTATAATTAATAATAAATATTTAATTAATAAATTTGTTTTGTATGTAATCATATTTTTTTTTTTTTTTTTTTAAGTATATGTGTATACTACATGTATACACCAAATCATATTTTTTTTATCATCTGTCGCCAAGTGGCGCCATCACAACAATACGTTGTACTTGCGCATTATAATTTAATAGAAAATAAATAAAAAGTTTGTAACATAATATTATTGATAAAAAGTGATTAAATAATATTTGAAGCAAAATATCAACTTCAAAAGTTATACCCTCTAAAAGTTGTTAGAAAAAAAAACACTAGGTAATAATCTTAATTCTATTAATCTTGATAAATTATTTAAATTTAAATTTTTAGTTTTTTTTTACAGGTTAGTTGAATTTTTTTTGTTGTGTAAAAAAATTAATTAACACTAAAAAAGTAACAAGTCAAGGATTATTGATTTATTTACATCATATATTTTCTGTTGATGAAAAATTAATTAAAAAGTGACGACATTTATTATCAATCTAATCAAGTAAAACAAAATCAGTTGATGGGCTTAACTACTAGAGTATAAAACTGACTAGACGATTAAAAATATAGATATACCTACATATGTTGAAATATCTACATTTTAATCAACTACAATAAGACATACCGTTTCTTGTTTACATTTTCATAAAAAAAAAAATATCCAAGGTAAGATACTAAAGAATACAAGCATTATTATATAAAACACAAATAAAAAATAAATCTTATTATTTTCCATAGTCAAATAAAAAATGGGGAACACAAAAATAAAACAACACTATGAAACAGCAAAAAAAACAGGAGTATTGAATATTTCACAAAGGAAAATGATGGAAATTCCAATGAATATGAAAATGCTAGCTCCAGTTTTACGAACTCTTGATTTATCACAAAATTTATTTAAATCAATTCCAGAAGAAATTGGTATATATATTATGTTAAAAAATTTAAATTTAAGCCATAATAAATTAACATTATTACCTGATGCAATGGGAGCTTTGATTAAACTTGAAATATTTAATGCAAGTTTTAATCAAATTACAAGTTTACCAAATACTTTATTAAATTTAAAAAATTTAAAACAAGTTAATTTATCACAAAATTTAATATCTGAATTTCCATTAATGTTTTGTGGATTAGAACATCTTGATGTTTTAGATTTATCAAAAAATAAATTAACAAGTGTACCAGATGGTGTTGAAGGTCTCCATGCTATTGAATTGAATTTAAATCAAAATCAAATAGCTGTATTATCTGATAAATTAGCTCAATGTCCAAGACTTAAAAATTTAAGAGTTGAAGAAAATTGTCTTCAATTGAATTCAATACCAATTATTATTTTAAAAGATTCAAAAATATCAAATATTGCTGTAGATGGTAATTTATTTGAAACTAAACAAATTGCTGATTTAGATGGCTACGATAAATATATGGAACGTTACACAGCTGTTAAGAAGAAAATGTTTTAAAGATTTTATCAATCAAGTGTATAGAACAATTGTCAACAAAAAAAAAAAAATAAAAATGGCATCATAAATTATTTTTATTATTATGAATTGAGTTATACGTAAAACTATTTATCATAAAAATAATGAATCGAGATAAATGAAAACAAAAACAGCTGAATCAATTAATAGAACTATAAGAAAACTATATATCTTTGTTTTCCGTCTTTTTTCTGAATATCTAATTGACATGTAAAGATTTCAACAATATTAATGAATTGTACTGTACAATATTATATTTTTATAATGAAATATTTATTAATTGAAAAATTATTTTGACGTACTTTATTCGTTTTGTAACTGGTATGTGCACATAATTTTAAAACGACACACAAGTGAATTAAATTAACTTTCTTTTGTATGAATAAGACCAAAAAATTAAAATATTATAATAAAAAACATGTAAAAAAAATGTAAGAAAAAAATAAATGAATTATAATTAAAAGCTACTTCGTATACAGAAGATAGATTGACCGAAGAAAAATTCAATAACTTCAGTTTTATGTTAATTTCATCGGTTTTTATTGTTCTAGAAAAATGATAACAAGGGGGTGGATAAATCTTGATCTCTTTCTTGTTTCTCTGAATTTATTCATAATACTAGGCGAACATAAGTTGAAAAAAGGTGTTCAGAACTGCTTATACATTTTTTCTCGGCCACGTTAAAAACGAGTTTTTCTGCCCTGCGACTTTCGAAATTTATCGGAAAAAATGCGCAGAATACTAGGCGAATATAACTTGAAAAGATATATTCAAAACTGCTTATACATTTTTTGTCGGCCAAGTTAAAAAAAAGTTTTCCTGCCCTGCAGGCGGATAATACTAGGCAAACATAACTTGAAAAGAGGTTTTCAGAACTGCTTATACATTTTATATCGTCCAAGTTAAAAACTACTTTTCCTGCCCTGCGACTCTCAAAATTTACAGAAAAAAAGACGCATTATACTAGGCGAATATAACTCGGAAAGAGGTATTCAGAACTGCTTATACATTTTATATCGTCCAAGTTAAAAACTACTTTTCCTGCCCTGCGACGTTCAAAATTTATAGAAAAAAAGGCGGATAATAGTAGGCAAACATAACTTGAAAAGAGGTATTCAGAACTGCTTATACATTTTATATCGTCCAAGTTAAAAACTACTTTTCCTGCCCTGCGACTCTCAAAATTTACAGAAAAAAAGGCGCATTATAACAGGCGAATATAACTCGGAAAGAGGTATTCAGAACTGCTTATACATTTTATATCGTCCAAGTTAAAAACTACTTTTCCTGCCCTGCGACTCTCAAAATTTACAGAAAAAAAGACGCATTATACTAGGCGAATATAACTCGGAAAGAGGTATTCAGAACTGCTTATACATTTTATATCGTCCAAGTTAAAAACTACTTTTCCTGCCCTGCGACGTTCAAAATTTATAGAAAAAAAGGCGGATAATAGTAGGCAAACATAACTTGAAAAGAGGTATTCAGAACTGCTTATACATTTTAAATCGACCAAGTTAAAAACTACTTTTCCTGCCCTGCGACGTTCAAAATTTACAGAAAAAAAGGCGCATTATAACAGGCGAATATAACTCGGAAAGAGGTATTCAGAACTGCTTATACATTTTATATCGTCCAAGTTAAAAACTACTTTTCCTGCCCTGCGACTCTCAAAATTTACAGAAAAAAAGGCGCATTATAACAGGCGAATATAACTCGGAAAGAGGTATTCAGAACTGCTTATACATTTTATATCGTCCAAGTTAAAAACTACTTTTCCTGCCCTGCGACGTTTCAAAATTTACAGAAAAAAAGGCGCATTATAACAGGCGAATATAACTCGGAAAGAGGTATTCAGAACTGCTTATACATTTTATATCGTCCAAGTTAAAAACTACTTTTCCTGCCCTGCACCGTTCAAAATTTACAGAAAAAAAGACGCATCATACTAGGCGAATATAACTCGGAAAGAGGTATTCAGAACTGCTTATACATTTTATATCGTCCAAGTTAAAAACTACTTTTCCTGCCCTGCGACTTCAAAATTTATAGAAAAAAAGGCGGATAATAGTAGGCAAACATAACTTGAAAAGAGGTATTCAGAACTGCTTATACATTTTATATCGTCCAAGTTAAAAACTACTTTTCCTGCCCTGCGACGTTCAAAATTTACAGAAAAAAAGGCGCATTATAACAGGCGAATATAACTCGGAAAGAGGTATTCAGAACTGCTTATACATTTTATATCGTCCAAGTTAAAAACTACTTTTCCTGCCCTGCGACTCTCAAAATTTACAGAAAAAAAGACGCATTATAACAGGCGAATATAACTCGGAAAGAGGTATTCAGAACTGCTTATACATTTTATATCGTCCAAGTTAAAAACTACTTTTCCTGCCCTGCGACGTTCAAAATTTACAGAAAAAAAGGCGCATTATAACAGGCGAATATAACTCGGAAAGAGGTATTCAGAACTGCTTATACATTTTATATCGTCCAAGTTAAAAACTACTTTTCCTGCCCTGCGACTCTCAAAATTTACAGAAAAAAAGGCGCATTATAACAGGCGAATATAACTCGGAAAGAGGTATTCAGAACTGCTTATACATTTTATATCGTCCAAGTTAAAAACTACTTTTCCTGCCCTGCGACTCTCAAAATTTACAGAAAAAAAGGCGCATTATAACAGGCGAATATAACTCGGAAAGAGGTATTCAGAACTGCTTATACATTTTATATCGTCCAAGTTAAAAACTACTTTTCCTGCCCTGCGACTCTCAAAATTTACAGAAAAAAAGACGCATTATACTAGGCGAATATAACTCGGAAAGAGGTATTCAGAACTGCTTATACATTTTATATCGTCCAAGTTAAAAACTACTTTTCCTGCCCTGCGACGTTCAAAATTTATAGAAAAAAAGGCGGATAATAGTAGGCAAACATAACTTGAAAAGAGGTATTCAGAACTGCTTATACATTTTATATCGTCCAAGTTAAAAACTACTTTTCCTGCCCTGCGACGTTCAAAATTTACAGAAAAAAAGGCGCATTATAACAGGCGAATATAACTCGGAAAGAGGTATTCAGAACTGCTTATACATTTTATATCGTCCAAGTTAAAAACTACTTTTCCTGCCCTGCGACTCTCAAAATTTACAGAAAAAAAGACGCATTATACTAGGCGAATATAACTCGGAAAGAGGTATTCAGAACTGCTTATACATTTTATATCGTCCAAGTTAAAAACTACTTTTCCTGCCCTGCGAGGTTCAAAAGTTATAGAAAAAAAGGCGGATAATAGTAGGCAAACATAACTTGAAAAGAGGTATTCAGAACTGCTTATACATTTTAAATCGACCAAGTTAAAAACTACTTTTCCTGCCCTGCGACTCTCAAAATTTACAGAAAAAAAGACGCATTATACTAGGCGAATATAACTCGGAAAGAGGTATTCAGAACTGCTTATACATTTTATATCGTCCAAGTTAAAAACTACTTTTCCTGCCCTGCGAGGTTCAAAAGTTATAGAAAAAAAGGCGGATAATAGTAGGCAAACATAACTTGAAAAGAGGTATTCAGAACTGCTTATACATTTTAATCGTCCAAGTTAAAAACTACTTTTCTTGCCCTGCGACGTTCAAAATTTATAGAAAAAAAGGCGGATAATAGTAGGCAAACATAACTTGAAAAGAGGTATTCAGAACTGCTTATACATTTTATATCGTCCAAATTAAAAACTACTTTTCCTGCCCTGCGAGGTTCAAAAATTATAGAAAAAAAGGCGGATAATAGTAGGCAAACATAACTTGAAAAGAGGTATTCAGAACTGCTCATACATTTTATATCGACCAAGTTAAAAACTACTTTTCCTGCCCTGCACCGTTCAAAATTTACAGAAAAAAAGACGCATCATACTAGGCGAATATAACTCGGAAAGAGGTATTCAGAACTGCTTATACATTTTATATCGTCCAAGTTAAAAACTACTTTTCCTGCCCTGCGACGTTTAAATTTACAGAAAAAAAGGCGCATTATAACAGGCGAATATAACTCGGAAAGAGGTATTCAGAACTGCTTATACATTTTATATCGTCCAAGTTAAAAACTACTTTTCCTGCCCTGCGACGTTTAAAATTTACAGAAAAAAAGGCGCATTATAACAGGCGAATATAACTCGGAAAGAGGTATTCAGAACTGCTTATACATTTTATATCGTCCAAGTTAAAAACTACTTTTCCTGCCCTGCGACTCTCAAAATTTACAGAAAAAAAGACGCATTATACTAGGCGAATATAACTCGGAAAGAGGTATTCAGAACTGCTTATACATTTTATATCGTCCAAGTTAAAAACTACTTTTCCTGCCCTGCGAGGTTCAAAAGTTATAGAAAAAAAGGCGGATAATAGTAGGCAAACATAACTTGAAAAGAGGTATTCAGAACTGCTTATACATTTTAAATCGACCAAGTTAAAAACTACTTTTCCTGCCCTGCGACTCTCAAAATTTACAGAAAAAAAGACGCATTATACTAGGCGAATATAACTCGGAAAGAGGTATTCAGAACTGCTTATACATTTTATATCGTCCAAGTTAAAAACTACTTTTCCTGCCCTGCGAGGTTCAAAAGTTATAGAAAAAAAGGCGGATAATAGTAGGCAAACATAACTTGAAAAGAGGTATTCAGAACTGCTTATACATTTTATATCGTCCTAGTTAAAAACTACTTTTCCTGCCCTGCGACTCTCAAAATTTACAGAAAAAAAGACGCATTATACTAGGCGAATATAACTCGGAAAGAGGTATTCAGAACTGCTTATACATTTTATATCGTCCTAGTTAAAAACTACTTTTCCTGCCCTGCGACGTTTAAAATTCACAGAAAAAAAGACGCATCATACTAGGCGAATATAACTCGGAAAGAGGTATTCAGAACTGCTTATACATTTTATATCGTCCAAGTTAAAAACTACTTTTCTTGCCCTGCGACGTTCAAAATTTATAGAAAAAAAGGCGGATAATAGTAGGCAAACATAACTTGAAAAGAGGTATTCAGAACTGCTTATACATTTTATATCGTCCTAGTTAAAAACTACTTTTCCTGCCCTGCGACTCTCAAAATTTACAGAAAAAAAGGCGCATTATAACAGGCGAATATAACTCGGAAAGAGGTATTCAGAACTGCTTATACATTTTATATCGTCCAAGTTAAAAACTACTTTTCCTGCCCTGCGACGTTTAAAATTCACAGAAAAAAAGACGCATCATACTAGGCGAATATAACTCGGAAAGAGGTATTCAGAACTGCTTATACATTTTATATCGTCCAAGTTAAAAACTACTTTTCTTGCCCTGCGACGTTCAAAATTTATAGAAAAAAAGGCGGATAATAGTAGGCAAACATAACTTGAAAAGAGGTATTCAGAACTGCTTATACATTTTATATCGTCCTAGTTAAAAACTACTTTTCCTGCCCTGCGACTCTCAAAATTTACAGAAAAAAAGGCGCATTATAACAGGCGAATATAACTCGGAAAGAGGTATTCAGAACTGCTTATACATTTTATATCGTCCAAGTTAAAAACTACTTTTCCTGCCCTGCGACGTTTAAAATTTACAGAAAAAAAGGCGCATTATAACAGGCGAATATAACTCGGAAAGAGGTATTCAGAACTGCTTATACATTTTATATCGTCCAAGTTAAAAACTACTTTTCCTGCCCTGCGACTCTCAAAATTTACAGAAAAAAAAGCGCATTATAACAGGCGAATATAACTCGGAAAGAGGTATTCAGAACTGCTTATACATTTTATATCGTCCAAGTTAAAAACTACTTTTCCTGCCCTGCGACTCTCAAAATTTACAGAAAAAAAAGCGCATTATAACAGGCGAATATAACTCGGAAAGAGGTATTCAGAACTGCTTATACATTTTATATCGTCCAAGTTAAAAACTACTTTTCCTGCCCTGCGACGTTCAAAATTTATAGAAAAAAAGGCGGATAATAGTAGGCAAACATAACTTGAAAAGAGGTATTCAGAACTGCTTATACATTTTATATCGTCCAAGTTAAAAACTACTTTTCCTGCCCTGCGACTCTCAAAATTTACAGAAAAAAAGGCGCATTATAACAGGCGAATATAACTCGGAAAGAGGTATTCAGAACTGCTTATACATTTTATATCGTCCAAGTTAAAAACTACTTTTCCTGCCCTGCGAGGTTCAAAAGTTATAGAAAAAAAGGCGGATAATAGTAGGCAAACATAACTTGAAAAGAGGTATTCAGAACTGCTTATACATTTTATATCGTCCTAGTTAAAAACTACTTTTCCTGCCCTGCGACTCTCAAAATTTACAGAAAAAAAAGCGCATTATAACAGGCAAACATAACTTGAAAAGAGGTATTCAGAACTGCTTATACATTTTAAACTCGTCCAAGTTAAAAACTACTTTTCTTGCCCTGCGACGTTCAAAATTTATAGAAAAAAAGGCGGATAATAGTAGGCAAACATAACTTGAAAAGAGGTATTCAGAACTGCTTATACATTTTATATCGTCCAAATTAAAAACTACTTTTCCTGCCCTGCGAGGTTCAAAAATTATAGAAAAAAAGGCGGATAATAGTAGGCAAACATAACTTGAAAAGAGGTATTCAGAACTGCTCATACATTTTATATCGACCAAGTTAAAAACTACTTTTCCTGCCCTGCACCGTTCAAAATTTACAGAAAAAAAGACGCATCATACTAGGCGAATATAACTCGGAAAGAGGTATTCAGAACTGCTTATACATTTTATATCGTCCAAGTTAAAAACTACTTTTCCTGCCCTGCGACGTTTAAATTTACAGAAAAAAGGCGCATTATAACAGGCGAATATAACTCGGAAAGAGGTATTCAGAACTGCTTATACATTTTATATCGTCCAAGTTAAAAACTACTTTTCCTGCCCTGCGACGTTTAAAATTTACAGAAAAAAAGGCGCATTATAACAGGCGAATATAACTCGGAAAGAGGTATTCAGAACTGCTTATACATTTTATATCGTCCAAATTAAAAACTACTTTTCCTGCCCTGCGACTCTCAAAATTTACAGAAAAAAAGACGCATTATACTAGGCGAATATAACTCGGAAAGAGGTATTCAGAACTGCTTATACATTTTATATCGTCCAAGTTAAAAACTACTTTTCCTGCCCTGCGAGGTTCAAAAGTTATAGAAAAAAAGGCGGATAATAGTAGGCAAACATAACTTGAAAAGAGGTATTCAGAACTGCTTATACATTTTATATCGACCAAGTTAAAAACTACTTTTCCTGCCCTGCGACTCTCAAAATTTACAGAAAAAAAGACGCATTATACTAGGCGAATATAACTCGGAAAGAGGTATTCAGAACTGCTTATACATTTTATATCGTCCAAGTTAAAAACTACTTTTCCTGCCCTGCGAGGTTCAAAAGTTATAGAAAAAAAGGCGGATAATAGTAGGCAAACATAACTTGAAAAGAGGTATTCAGAACTGCTTATACATTTTATATCGTCCTAGTTAAAAACTACTTTTCCTGCCCTGCGACTCTCAAAATTTACAGAAAAAAAGACGCATTATACTAGGCGAATATAACTCGGAAAGAGGTATTCAGAACTGCTTATACATTTTATATCGTCCAAGTTAAAAACTACTTTTCCTGCCCTGCGACGTTTAAAATTCACAGAAAAAAAGACGCATCATACTAGGCGAATATAACTCGGAAAGAGGTATTCAGAACTGCTTATACATTTTATATCGTCCAAGTTAAAAACTACTTTTCTTGCCCTGCGACGTTCAAAATTTATAGAAAAAAAGGCGGATAATAGTAGGCAAACATAACTTGAAAAGAGGTATTCAGAACTGCTTATACATTTTATATCGTCCTAGTTAAAAACTACTTTTCCTGCCCTGCGACTCTCAAAATTTACAGAAAAACAGGCGCATTATAACAGGTGAATATAACTCGGAAAGAGGTATTCAGAACTGCTTATACATTTTATATCGTCCAAGTTAAAAACTACTTTTCCTGCCCTGCGACGTTTAAAATTCACAGAAAAAAAGACGCATCATACTAGGCGAATATAACTCGGAAAGAGGTATTCAGAACTGCTTATACATTTTATATCGTCCAAGTTAAAAACTACTTTTCTTGCCCTGCGACGTTCAAAATTTATAGAAAAAAAGGCGGATAATAGTAGGCAAACATAACTTGAAAAGAGGTATTCAGAACTGCTTATACATTTTATATCGTCCTAGTTAAAAACTACTTTTCCTGCCCTGCGACTCTCAAAATTTACAGAAAAAAAGGCGCATTATAACAGGCGAATATAACTCGGAAAGAGGTATTCAGAACTGCTTATACATTTTATATCGTCCAAGTTAAAAACTACTTTTCCTGCCCTGCGACGTTTAAAATTTACAGAAAAAAAGGCGCATTATAACAGGCGAATATAACTCGGAAAGAGGTATTCAGAACTGCTTATACATTTTATATCGTCCAAGTTAAAAACTACTTTTCCTGCCCTGCGACTCTCAAAATTTACAGAAAAAAAGGCGCATTATAACAGGCGAATATAACTCGGAAAGAGGTATTCAGAACTGCTTATACATTTTATATCGTCCAAGTTAAAAACTACTTTTCCTGCCCTGCGACTCTCAAAATTTACAGAAAAAAAGGCGCATTATAACAGGCGAATATAACTCGGAAAGAGGTATTCAGAACTGCTTATACATTTTATATCGTCCAAGTTAAAAACTACTTTTCCTGCCCTGCGACGTTCAAAATTTATAGAAAAAAAGGCGGATAATAGTAGGCAAACATAACTTGAAAAGAGGTATTCAGAACTGCTTATACATTTTATATCGTCCAAGTTAAAAACTACTTTTCCTGCCCTGCGACTCTCAAAATTTACAGAAAAAAAGACGCATTATACTAGGCGAATATAACTCGGAAAGAGGTATTCAGAACTGCTTATACATTTTATATCGTCCAAGTTAAAAACTACTTTTCCTGCCCTGCGAGGTTCAAAAGTTATAGAAAAAAAGGCGGATAATAGTAGGCAAACATAACTTGAAAAGAGGTATTCAGAACTGCTTATACATTTTAAATCGACCAAGTTAAAAACTACTTTTCCTGCCCTGCGACTCTCAAAATTTACAGAAAAAAAGACGCATTATACTAGGCGAATATAACTCGGAAAGAGGTATTCAGAACTGCTTATACATTTTATATCGTCCAAGTTAAAAACTACTTTTCCTGCCCTGCGACTCTCAAAATTTACAGAAAAAAAGACGCATTATACTAGGCGAATATAACTCGGAAAGAGGTATTCAGAACTCCTTATACATTTTATATCGGCCAACTTAAAAACTACTTTTTCTGCCCTGCGACTTTAAAAATTTAGAGAAAAAAAGGCGGATAATACTAGGCAAATATAACTTGAAAAGAGGTATTTAGAGGTTCTTATACATTTTTTCTCGGTCAAGTTAAAAACAAGTTTTCCTGCCCTGCGATTTTAAAAATTTATTTAAAAAAATGCGGATAATACCAGGTGAACATAACTGTAGAGGGAGCTATGAAATATTTCTCAATACTATTGAATTGTAACAGGCTGTTAGAACAAGTCAAGAGGTAAAGAAATATGTTAGACCAGTTGTTAACGAAAAGTTAGAGGTAAGAGGTTTTTCTCGATATGTAAAGTTATTTCATATATTTACTAATTCATTTGCACTTTCAACGGTATCAAGCCAAAACTTTATAATTCTTTATACTTTTATATATATACATTGAGTTCATATCTATATGTTACGATAATGTTCAATTTTAAAAAATCCATAACAGAAAAACGTTCTGAAAAACATAAAAGTCCCTAGTTTTTTTTAAAGTGCTCAGTGGTGCTCATTTAGTTCAATAGTGTTTAGCCTTGATTTATAATTATTTATTAATTTTTTTTCTACAGATATATACTTTCATGCATCCATTAATGTATATATAATATTATATATATGCATATATATATCAATTTATATAACTATACATATATATATAGAAAAAATGGATGTGTATTAAGTTTGGGGCTGGCTTTCTGGAGCTGGGTGCGCGGTCGTCGTGAATGGCCGACAAGAATCCAGGGAAGGATGAAGGATAACAATCAAGACTGAATACAGTGGGCAAAAAGCCAAGGTATGTCTTTATTTCATTGATAAATACCATTATAATTATCAATACTTATATCTATTATTGATTATTGATAATATACAATTATAAATAGTAGATCAAAAATATTCAATATTTAACAATAAATTACCGGTGCTAAAAATATTCTGTCATTTTTTTTTTTATTACATTATTTTTCATGGGGGTTGTGTGTGAATATTTTTGCGTTATATGCCTGTTGTTAAATTGATCGACTATCAGAGGGTTGGTGCTAAAAATATTCTGTCATTTTTTTTTTTATTACATTATTTTTCATGGGGGTTGTGTGTGAATATTTTTGCGTTATATGCCTGTTGTTAAATTGATCGACTATCAGAGGGTTGTTATTATTATTAATTTTCAATATTATTCCCGTAGATACATATTATTAAACAATTTATTCAAGTAAATATACTTATATTATTTATCAATAAAATATAAATAATAATAGTTATTAATTTAATTATTAAAAATTCAATGCATTTTGTTGTTGAGCAATTATTTTTATTCGTGTTTCGACGAAACATGGTGACCACTGTGTCTTCGTTACCTGCTCCCATTTGCAGTGTATGAACTGGTTTTTTAATTAGATGCTGATCATATGGGCGCAGCCTCTTATCAATTTTTTTTTTTTTTCAATAATTTTACAACCCTCTGATTTTATTATATTTCAATAATTTCAAAAAAAAAAAAACAATTATTTACTCACTTTAAATTGATGAAAGGAGGGGACAAAAAAATTGGTAGTTTTTTTTTTTTCTTTTCATATGTATTTGTTGAGAATGCTTCATGAAGCAAATGGTCATGAATGTGAATAAAAGGGTGATGGCATTGTGTTAATTTATTATTATTAAAAATAATTTTGTTTATTATTAAAAATTAAAAATTTATATTAATTATTTGTTAAGTGTTAATTTTGTGAATCATCATACTGTTAATCATATTAAATTATTATTTAATTTAAAAAAAAAAAACAGCTGAAAGACAAAAAAAATGTCTGAACCAGAGGACTGTCCGGCTGTACCGGATAGTACAACAAGAGAACAACGCCTTGGTTTTTCTCATGGTGAAGATGTTTTACTTCAGCATAAAGATGGAAAATATTATCTTGGTACAATTGTTGAAGTTGATTTGGCAAGAGAAAAATGTTTGGTTAAGTTTTTGGATAATACATCAGCTTGGTCATCTGTCAAGGAACTTACTAAACTTACAATGCTTGATTCTGATGTTATGTGTGTTTTATGTAAAAAATCACAACCAAAAAATGACAATGATATTGTTGTTTGTGATAAATGTGGACGAGGTTATCATCAACTTTGTCATCAGGTATTTTTTTGTATTTAAATAATATCATATAAATATAAACAATATTATTAATTAAATTTCTTGTTTATTTGTTTTTTGTTATTAAATTAGCCACAAATTTCAAATGATGATACATTACCAGATTCACATTGGATTTGTAAACGATGTGTTGACAGTCAACCAAGAGCAAGAGAAAATAATGATCCAAAAAATTCAATGATCAAAGCAAACATTAGAAAAGTATGTAGTGGTAGAGATCAACCTCA
>WSYQ01000205.1:0-17729 GCA_011426435.1 Lysiphlebus fabarum | reverse complement strand
TATGTGATTCAAGTAAAGCTCAACTAATTTTCTCATATATACACCGAGGATTGAAGCCTTGCAAAAAACATATAATAAAAAATAGGAAAAAAAAAAAAAAAAAAATCATATATATTAAAAAATTAAGATTGATATATTTAAAGTAAATTAAATTAGTAAAATTAATTTTTTCTGCATCAAGTTGTAGTAAAATTTCAATAGGGTCAATATATATTTTTAAAATATTAATAACCAGTAAAATTTTAATACTAGCTTGAAATAAAAATCTTTAAATTTCATTAATTATTTTTACTTATCAAAACAAGAGATAAGAAAAAATAAAAAATATTATTTTTTCGTTGATAATAAATTTTGTATAAATGATATTTTATGGTAGATAGGTAAAAAAAGTAGTCACACAAGTGTACATAAATTCTATATAATCATCGTATATGTATTTTTATTTTATTCAATGGCAACACCGGATAAACAACCTGGCAACATTGCTATTGAATAAAACCAGCAAATGCCCTGTGTTTTGTGCATCCGTCTAAGAGAGTAGGATTCTCTTTTATGCCGCCATTAAACATTTACTACCGTTTTCTTTTATTAAAATATATAAAAAATAAAAAAAAAAATACTTTCTTTAAAAATCATTTCATTTTCATTTCTTCAATACACAATTCATCATAATTTTTTATTTCTTTTATTAATATAAAACCAATGCATTATTTTTTTTTGTTATTAAAAAAAAAAAAAAAAAAAAACAAATAGCTTCTAGATGCTTCTCTTAAATTTTTATATAAAACAACAAGAGATAATCTTGTAATTAATTAATTTTTCATTATTATTTTTAATAATATATAAATTGTATGATATTGTTTAATTGATTGATTGACAAATATTGTTTGTTATCAGTATATTTTTTGTTTCTTAATCAGTGATACTATTGAATTTTGTAGTACACTGTTTAATTGTCATTGTTAAATATGCATTTGTAATTTCCGTTGTGGGAGTGGTTGTATTGATATAATTTAAGAAGGATGTATTAATTTTTATATTTTATTAAATATATTAATCATTTTTATGTCCCTCTTATATTTATATAAAAATATACATGTTTAATCAATTAATGCATTTTCAATGATGCTCTTTTTTGAGTTGGCGGCTTATAAAATAACTGAAAATAATTATCAAAGTTGGAGAAAAAAAATTTATATATTTTAGAGTATTTATATTAATTAAAATTAATTTTATTAATTGAGTTGTTTTCTAATTCATTAAATGTATTTATTATTTATTGTTTTTTTAAATATTTTTATTGAAAAATATTATAAAGTTTTATGGCGTCATTTGATGATGTGGCCGATATGTACATGACGCTTCAAGTTTCGGTTCATGGCATACAGATTTTTAATATTCTCGCCATCTACAGGATAATTTTTATACTATGGTTTTATTATTTCAGTAAATTGATAGATGTCACTGTGTGTTTGGTTGATGCGCGAAATAATTTAAATAATGATTTATGTTTAATTGTTTAAATTTTTTTTTTTGTTTTTTGTTTATAGTGTACGGATTTTGTAAAAGCTGGAGCTGAAAGTGTATTGACACCATCAGATGTTGTTGCTAGTGCAGATATAACATTTTCATGTGTTGCAAACCCACAAGCAGCAAAAGATGTAAGTATTATTGTTAAAAAAAAAAATCATTAACAATTGCATAATAAACAATAATAAATTGACATTTATTTTTATAAATTACAGATGATATTTGGTAATTGTGGTGTTTTAACAGAAATAACATCTGAAAAAGGTTATGTAGAAATGACTGGTATTGATGCTGAAACATCACAAGATATTGGTGAAGCAATAAATGCTAAAGGTGGAAGATTTTTAGAAGCACAAGTACAAGGTAGTAAAGTACAAGCTGAAGAAGGTACACTTGTTATATTAGCTGCTGGTGATAGAACATTATTTGATGATTGTCAAACATGTTTTGAAGCTATGGGAAAAAATAGTTTTTATTTTGGTGAAATTGGTAATGCATCAAAAATGAATTTGGTATTACAATTAGTTGCTGGTGTTACAATTGCTGGACTTGCTGAAGGTATGGCACTTGCTGATCGTATTGGTTTACATCAAAAAGATGTATTGGAAGTATTGGAATTAACATCATTAGCATGTCCAGCAATTTTAGACAAGGGTCGAGGTAATAATATATATATTTTATGTTTTATTATAATATTGTAATATTTTTTTTTTATTTATATTTAATATTTTAATAATTTTAATTTTTTATTTAGCTATACTTGATAGTGATTTTCAACCACAATTACCACTTCAACATATGCAAAAAGATTTAAGATTAACTCTTGGTATGAGTGATCAAATGGAACAAAATTTACCATTAACTGCAGCAGCAAATGAAGTTTATAAACATGCAAAACGTTTAGGATATGCAAACTATGATGCATCAGCAATTTATATGGGAACCAAATTCTAAATGTATCTATGATGTGTGTGTTTGTGTGTTTTATTTCTTTTGTTTTTTTTTTATTTAATAATTATCCGGGCTTTTTTTTGCCGTACCGTATTTATTGCAATACCTAGACTTGTTTTCCGGATAAATAAATAATATAAAAGAGATAAAAATAAAATAAATAAATAAGAAAAATTACATATTAAATTGAATATAAATGATAATGTGAATTTGAGTCTTTGGATTAAAAAAAAACATAATTAAATATAATTACTCCATAAGTGTAAAACTTTGAATTATGTAGCACAAATTTCTGTTTATAAAAAATACGAAATTTTATAATTTTTCATTTGTTTATTTTTTTCATTTGTTTATTTTTTTCTTTTTTTTTTTTTTTTTTACACTTATATTTTATACATATATATTTTTTTCTAAAAAATTCAATACTTATTGACTTATTGTTAACTGTTTAATGAGTATCAATTAATTAGACACATGAATTTTCTTATTCATTATTTAACTAAACATTGTAAGATTTGATTTGAAGTTTTTTTTTTTTTATGTAAATGAATTGAAAATAAACAAAATTTCGAACAATTAGAATGATGACGTGCGTTTTAAGAATGTGCCTTAGGATGCCACAAGAAGGAATGATATATCCTTTTGTAGTTCATGAGAATGCAACATCTCATAAACATATATTTATATAAATATATATATATTTCATTTTTGTCTTTTTATTATTATTATTATTATTATATTCTTTAATCAAATATAAATAATCTTGTACTCATTATCAAATAATTTTTCATGTATTAAAACCATAAGAAAAAATAATAAAAAGCATTGTTTTCTATTATTTTTTTTTAACTGAAATACTTAAATTTGTAGCTGCTTTTATTCGATTGGAGTATAAAACAACAACTTGTTCAGTAAACAATATATATTTTGAAAATTTTAAAAATAAAAAAAAAAAACTTGTTGAATGTAAAATAATGAGAGATAGGGGGACCAAATATATTTGGCCTAAAGAAAAATAAAAATAAATAAATAGAAAATGAATTGGTATTTCAGTGAAATACGGAAAAAAAAGCGACGGCACAAAGTTTGATAAATTAAATAATAATAAACAAAGAAAATTAATGAAAAGATCTAAAAATAAATAAAAAAATATTAAACTTTAAATATTATTCGTTCAATTTATACTTGAAAATTAAAAATTAAAAAAATGTAATTTACATTTTGATAGCATAATGATTTAATAAACAAGAAAAGAAATTTATAATTTAAAAAATTAAATAAATATTATTATTAAAATAAAAAAATCATTAATGTTTATAGTTGATAATTAGTAATTACGAAATTCGATTGAGATTATTGTTAACGGATCAATTTCAATTTTTTTTTTTTTTTTTTAAATAGTAAATATTACAAAAGAAGAAAAAAACAAAATATATACATATTTTTTTATATTTTATTACTGGCTCTCTAATTTTTTAGCTTGTCAATTTTTTTTTTCTTTCAATAACACACAGTCTGTAAAACTTGCATATATATTGATTATTTT
Source organism: Lysiphlebus fabarum (assembly GCA_011426435.1). Classification (NCBI taxonomy): domain Eukaryota; kingdom Metazoa; phylum Arthropoda; class Insecta; order Hymenoptera; family Braconidae; genus Lysiphlebus; species Lysiphlebus fabarum. The sequence goes on along the minus strand of WSYQ01000205.1, from coordinate 13,702 downwards.
ATCATCACAATCATATTTAATAATTTTTAAAATACAATTATAACATAAAAATTGACTTTTTTTTTCACTTTTTGTTAATAAAATAATGTCTTCTAAAATAATGTAAATGCCAGTATATAAATCAAATAAAAAAACAATAATATAAATAATAAAATTGAAAAAATAAAAATGATAATTATTGTACTGGCTAATAATGCCAATTAAATAAAATAATTGAAATTAATAAAAATAATAAATTTCTTGACTCAATGTTATCTTGAAATAAAACAAAAAATAAAGTAAAATATGAAAAAAAAAACAATTCAAAAATAGTAAGATGAGTATATTTATATATATATACTAGAAAGAAAATTGTAAGTAAAAATAATGTTTATGTTTAAATACTAAAAAAAATTGAATATACATACAAGCATATTATTAAAATAATATTATTAATTGTGACGAATGGGTATTTTATGAGGTGAGAGACAAATATATACTAAACAAAAAAATTAATTGAAATAGTAAAAATGTGTAAATGCATTTTGCATGATTATAAATCTTTTATAATCACAGAAAAAAAAAAAAAATTATAAAAAAACCGAAACAATAAAATAAATAGAAAAAGAGTATAAATATAATAATGGTTTTTAAATAAATATCTATTTAAATAACCAAAGAAAAATAAAACAACAAAAATAAAAAAATAAAAATGAAAAAGTAATGATGAAAATTTCTCAATAATACATTTCTTGCATAATCGAATACAGTGAGTTACTCATTGAGCTCTTTTTGTATCACAAAGACTTTTGTGATTATTATTTGCAATATAGATTTAAATAAATAATAAAAAAAATAATTAAAAAACAATGATGAAATAATTTTGTCCATGATGGAATATCAAGGAATCCTTAGAAAAAGAGAGTGTTAATTTAAATTGAGGTGGAGTATATAGCTATAGTGAGGAAGTCATTGAGGTTGTTTTCAATATTATTATTTTTTATGTTAATTTAAACAATAAATACTGACGATCCTACGAAACCGATGATGATTAAAGACTACATAATAGTTAAATTGTTCGAGAACAATCAAGAAGATAGCATGCGCCAATATTATTAAAACTTACAACGCAAATTTTATAATTTAATCTTTACTTATTTTTCTAAATAACTTCTGTTTATATTGATTTTTCAGAAAATATTGATGATAAAAAAAATGTATGAAACGCCCCATATAACTCTTTCAGAGTCATGTTCGCTTAGTATTTTTCCCAATTTTTTCAATAAATTTTGAAAGTAGCAGGGCAGGAAAACTAGTTTTTAAGTTGGTCGATAAAAAATGTATAAGCAGTTCTGAAAACCTCTTTCGAAGTTATGTTTGCCTAGTATTTTTCCCAATTTTTTCAATAAATTTTAAAGGTAGCAGGGCAGGAAAACTAGTTTTTAAGTTGGTCGATAAAAAATGTATAAGCAGTTCTGAATACCTCTTTCAAAGTCATGTTCGCCTAGTATTTTTCCCAATTTTTTCAATAAATTTTGAAAGTCGCAGGGCAGGAAAACTAGTTTTTAAGTTGGTCGATAAAAAATGTATAAGCAGTTCTGAATACCTCTTTCAAAGTCATGTTCGCCTAGTATTTTTCCCAATTTTTTCAATAAATTTTGAAGGTAGCAGGGCAGGAAAACTAGTTTTTAAGTTGGTCGATAAAAAATGTATAAGCAGTTCTGAATACCTCTTTCGAAGTTATGTTTGCCTAGTATTACTCGCATTTTTTTCAATAAATTTTGAAGGTAGCAGGGCAGGAAAACTAGTTTTTAAGTTGGTCGATAAAAAATGTATAAGCAGTTCTGAATACCTCTTTCAAAGTCATGTTCGCCTAGTATTTTTCCCAATTTTTTCAATAAATTTTGAAGGTAGCAGGGCAGGAAAACTAGTTTTTAAGTTGGTCGATAAAAAATGTATAAGCAGTTCTGAATACCTCTTTCGAAGTTATGTTTGCCTAGTATTACTCGCATTTTTTCAATAAATTTTGAAGGTAGCAGGGCAGGAAAACTAGTTCTTAAGTTGGTCGATAAAAAATGTATAAGCAGTTCTGAAAACCTCTTTCGAAGTTATGTTTGCCTAGTATTACTCGCATTTTTTTCAATAAATTTTGAAGGTAGCAGGGCAGGAAAACTAGTTTTTAAGTTGGTCGATAAAAAATGTATAAGCAGTTCTGAAAACCTCTTTCAAAGTCATGTTTGCCTAGTATTTTTCCCAATTTTTTCAATAAATTTTAAAGGTAGCAGGGCAGGAAAACTAGTTTTTAAGTTGGTCGATAAAAAATGTATAAGCAGTTCTGAAAACCTCTTTCGAAGTTATGTTTGCCTAGTATTTTTCCCAATTTTTTCAATAAATTTTAAAGGTAGCAGGGCAGGAAAACTAGTTTTTAAGTTGGTCGATAAAAAATGTATAAGCAGTTCTGAAAACCTCTTTCAAAGTCATGTTCGCCTAGTATTTTTCCCAATTTTTTCAATAAATTTTAAAAGTCGCAGGGCAGAAAAACTAGTTTTTAAGTTGGTCGATAAAAAATGTATAAGCAGTTCTGAATACCTCTTTCCAAGTCATGTTCGCCTAGTATTTTTCCCAATTTTTTCAATAAATTTTTAACTATGTTTATATTGATTTCTTGGAAAATATTGATGATAGAAAAAATGTATGAAATTAAATGATGATCAAATTTACTTGAATATTGATCTTTTGAATACATAAACGTTTTTATGAATTTTATTTATAAAAACGAACTTACTATTTATCAAACTAAATGCACAATAATAATAATTTTTATCAACTTTTCATGTACGTATTTTTTTAAATCTACCTATATGTTATTGTGGAATTGGAAAAAGATTTAAAAAAAACTAAAAATTTGATAAATAAAATTGTTTTAAAAATATGTAAAATAATAAAAATAAAAATAATAAATTCAACGTAACACAAAAGAGAGATTAAGTGTTGACCGAGATTCAATCTTCGTATATATATATTTATATTGTATACCGATGATGAAAGTAAACCCGTTGCCAAGACATTTGATTATCATCCAATCGTTCGTTTTGTGTGCACTTTATACATTTTGCATGTATATGTGATGTATATACCTACTTATCAAAATATTTTCTCAAATATATAAAATTTTATTATCATATTTATATATTTCTTTTTATCTTCAATATTATATATATATTTATTAATTTATTCTTTTGCAATACTTACATCAATTAATATCCATCAGGAAGAACAATGCTTTATTTTCATAGATGAAATTTTCAACTACTAGAGGTAACTAAGTATAAATAAGTACACATAAGTATAAATAATTTTATTAATTTATTTTTATTCATTTTTAGCAATAAAATAAACAACAATATTGACTTGTTAAATTATTAAACTTTCAATATTTCCCATAATTTACCATATTGTTATTAATTTTTCCTTCAAAAATGTGTATTTATTTATAAAAAAAAAAAAAAAATCCAATAATTTCTATTATCACTTGACAAGTTATTATTTTAATAAATTTATTTTAAATATAAATTTATACATTGTATGAATATTATCAAAATGATAATAAAGAAAAAAAAATTGACCCGATATAATGTAATAAAACATAAAGTTTTTAAATTAAGACATTGATAGTACATATAGTGATATTATGTGTATATAAAAAAAAAAAAAAAAATTAAAGAATAATTTAATATATATGTGTATGATGATGATGATGATGATGATGATGATAGTGGGAGGAAGTTGCAGTAGTTATATATTAGACAGTATAAATTTTGAGAGGGTATTAGGTGAGTGGTGTATAAAATAAGTAAATGATCAAGTAGGAGGAAGCTGAAGTTGATGGTAGTAGTAAAAAAGCACACCAAGTATCATCAAGTATAGAGGTATACATATATATACGATATTAAATAAATATAAATATATATAAAATTAAATGGTCAAGAAAAATAAGTAGAAGGAGGTAATTTTTAAAAGAAAGAGGGAGACAAAGTGGACACAACACAATCACGAGGATATACATAAATGTTGTCGCTGTTGACAGTTTGTTGGCGGATAAGCCCTCGCGCGATTTACTCAATATACATATATATATATACATATGTATATAATTCAATTGATATTACATATATATATATATATATTTATTTATTTATTAAATACAAATATAATTTTATTTTATTTATTTTTTTTTATACAATATATTTTCTTTACACTAAATTGTATTTATCAATATACAATGTTAATCAACTAAATATACATACATATTTACGTGCACATTGTGAATTTAATATCTGCGAATAATTTTCATTCACTTGGTATTTATATATATGTAAAATTTGTTTTTGAATTAAAAAATAATATACAACGAATAAAAATTTTTATTTAATGAATGTATATAAAATGTTAACAATTTTAATATAAAAAAAAAAAAAAAAAAAAAAAAAATGTGCGTACAAACATATGGTATAGTAATAGTTATTAATGATGACAGTTTAACAAATTATAATTAAATAAATAAAAAAATAATTATTATTTAAAGATATTAAAGTGACAAAGCAAAAATTTAACATTGTGTATATTTTTTGAGCATGTATGTGTTTATACAGATAAATATATAATTATGAAATATAATGTATTTTTTTTTTTGATTTAATTTTTGAATTGTGTTTTGTTGGCTTTTGGTATCGTTGCTGATAGCTCAACCAAGAGTCACTTTTCAAAACTCAAAATAGATATACAAATACACACATGTACTATGTGGCATAATATATATATATATATATACTTACATATGATTACTGAAGAATTTAAGTTTGCGGTGGGGTTATAACATTCGACTCAAAAAAAAAAGTAAGATATATAGATAAATAAATTTGTCATATAACTTGCAATTAAATTAATTAGAAAATAATTAAATAAAATAAGTATTAAAATTAGAAAAAAATATAAATTTTAAATAAAAAAATAAAATGCTTCAAGGCATACTCGAGTGTCTACGTTAAATTCCGAAGCGTGTTTCGTTCAAAAAGTGGAACAACTTACGGTACCATTTATTTTTCCTCCAGCATTACAACAAAAATTCAACAATAATTGTGTATATAGGTATTGTGTATATATGTGTGGATATATATACATATATATTAATATATATTGGTAAAGTAGATAGATTTATATAGAGAAAGAGTACATCAATTGGTTAGCTATTTTAATCTTATCCCCTTTCCCTTTGATATATATAATTATCATTATAAAGCAATGTTACTTCGACATTGATACCTCTCTCATCTTTATCACTATGTATTTCATTATAAATTTATCCACTTGAAAATATATGTATACAATGCATGTATCAATCAACAATAGTCATATGCGTGTATTATCAAGATATATACCTATTTTAACAAATTAAACAATATATAACGAAATTTTTTAAAGTTATTTGTATACAGAACGCTATTTTATATATATATATGTCTTATGAAAAATATTGATATTTTAGAAATAATATGATTAAATTACTATTATTATTATTATTATTATTATTATTATATGTAAATAATAAAAAATTATAAAAAAAGAGAAGAGTAGAGGTATGGTTGCTACCTCAAGCAAGTTGCCACGGCTTTTGCTGCTTATCGTACGATCGGGAATCCCGCTCAACATAACGTCCTTGAGCCGCTACTTACCAATGCTCTTACTTTCCGACTTTTCTTCATATATATACCTATATAATAACACAAATATTTATACATATAAACAATATTTATTTATTACAAATTTTAATAACGAAATATTAAATATCATATTAATAAACAACAATTTATTAAATATTTTATATTTTCATCAACAAAATATAACTGTAGATAAGTTTATATATATTATTATTATTATTATTATTATTTATTTAATTTTATATTTTCAAAATCATGTCTTAGGTTTTTTTAGTGAGTCAAAGTTACACTGGGTTAATGACCCCAAAGGGTCTGTCAATGGAAAAATCTCAAGAGGCCCCAAAACATTTTTATATATATTCTTTTACAAATATAGAAACTAAAGCGGAAGTTAACATCAACATGATATATAAATATGTAAATAATAATCATTATCAGTAAATTGAAGGATTTTTTCATTGCGGAATATATATGAAATTAAATAAATATTTATTTTTGTTATTTTAAAAAGTTAAAATTTAATTAAAATACGTCATATATAGCGAGAGTATTTTTTCTTTCATGCAGAAAGTTGAGTCTCACGTTTTCCACGTATGATATGTGTTTATAATAATTTTATAATACAAGAATAAAGAGTATATATATGTTTATGTTGAAAATTACAGTTGATAGTAGAAATAAGTGACGTTAGTTAGCATAGGTGGTTGTCAAAAGAGTTTAAGTGGGAGTTTTGGGGTGAAATGTATGTAAAAGAGAAAAAAAATCAAACAAGATAGAGAATCATTATTGTGATGAGACAAAATGAGAGTATGAGACTGCATGAGACATTAATGAGAGAGAAAGAGAAGGGAGAAATAGGGGTGTATTATAAAATTTATATTGAAACATTACATTGAGGGGAATAATATACAACAAGAGGGGATTTGAGTGTCAAATGTACATGAAAAGACAGAGATAGTAGTTAAAGTATGTAATAGAAAAAAATAAATATATAAGTAGATAGAGGAAGGGAATATCATATTGTAGCAAGCAACCAGGCATAAACCGCCATGTTTGAAAGAGGCAATCGCACGTGTTTCATGATTCGTTGCTGTCAGTCGACAATGTGAGCGTGTTCAAGTATTTTGTGGCGCTGTTTGCAACGTTTTTTTTATCAACTCATTTTTGTAAACATATACTATTTTCAAAAGCTAACAATATATAGATATCTATTTATTTATATAAATAAACACATACATGACAAATAATAGTATAAAATATTTTTAAACTATTATTTTATAATTTTTATTTCATTTATTTAGTGCAACAAAAAATAAATAATTATAGGTATATATATATATATATATATTTTTTTTTTTTTTTTGATAAATTTTACATTTGTGCCAATTATATTTTTGATAAATTTACATAAAAAAAAAAGTTTAATAATTTATTAAATCTTAAAAAATTAAATTAAAATAAACTTGAATAAACGAGGTCGATCAGCTGTTGCGATCGTGAATCAATATTTCACATTACATGGACCCAAGGTGAACAAAAAGAAAAGAAAAAAATGAATTTAACAAATATTGAAAATGACGTTTACGTATGACATATGGTAAATTTTTATTATTTTTGTTGTTATAATTGATAAAAGAAAAAAATAAAAAAAAAAAAAAACGATATACATGAGAAAAATTAACTCAAAAATATTGATGTGTTAGTTATACATATTGATTATTATTAATAAATTATTTTGTATATACAAGTGTGTGTATATATATAATTAAATAATAAAAATAAAAAAAAAATATTGTGGAATATGTTTTAAACGACGAATATAATATATCATATTGAAAACTGAAAGAGGCAAGATTGCGAGTTTAAAGTGATGCAGTGTTGTAGTGATTGTGACAAAAACCCTGTGCTAAACATTTGGATTACTTGAAGAGAGATAACAAAAAAAAAAATTAAATACAGAGAGAGAGAGAGAGGAAATGCCTTCATCCGGTGGTTATTATGACGATAGAAATCCCCTACTCAAGGGCACCTTATCAAGGTAAGTTTTATATCATAATTATTTGATTTTCATATGTATACTAGCCTCATACGTATTGCTTTGTTATTTTTTAAATAACTTTTAAATGATAATATGTATATACTTATCTTTTAATTAATTTATTTAACGAATGTTATTTTTATTTTTTTATTTTTTTATATATTTATTATCAAATTTTATAATTGTCATTAAACGTCATCATCAAACGCATACTGATGCAAGTTATACTCTATCGTAGTTTAGGTCGGTCAGTCACTAGGCCAGTATGTCGACATCGATTCAACACTCAAATGCTTTTAGGATCAAGTAACTTTATATAAACTCAGACAACATAGACGTATTTTTTTTTTTTTTTAATTTATTTATTTATTTCATTTTGTGATACAAATATAATAGAAACACATAAGTACTTGTACCTTTAAAAAAATATATCGAAAAAAAAAAAAAAACAACATTTTACGTGAAAGTTTTATTGTCACATGTGAGAACATTACATGAAGTTTATAAAAACAATAAAATAATAATAATAATACATTGTTGCTAAACATATATATGATTTCCGGATTTATTTATTTATTTATTATTATTTTTTTATAATCATTATCATGTTATAAACAATTTATTTATCGTTTTCAATCTTTTTATTTTGATTTTTTAATTTTTTTTTATATATATTCTTAATATTTTATTATTTATCATGATTACATCATCGTCGTTTTAAAGTTTTGACCTTCAGGATTTTTTAGCAACAAGGTTTTTTCAAAAATATATATATCATTATGTCAAAAAAGAAAAAAAAAAAATGATGTTATCTTATGATGTTGATGATGACATTAATCCATTGATTTTAATATTATTTTTTTGTGGTTTTTTATTTGTTAATTTTGTTATTTAATTATTTAGGATATCCTGAATTTATAGATATAAATTAACAGTAAATAACGGAAGTTATGTGTGGTAGATTTGTTGTGGTATTTTTGGGTATCATATATATCTAGATGAGTTTATGTGTGACGCAAGACAGCTGATGCGTATGGCATGAAATTATGTCTTTACTGGGTCGTTGTCGTCTCATTGTACCATTTGACCCTCTCGTTTTTTACTATTATTATTTATTTATAAATATATTTATAGATAAATTATTATTCTATCTTTTTTTTTTGTTGTCCTGTATGGCTAGTTGATGGTGTGCCGACTATGTGGTATCCAATACAACTTGGAGAAAATCACGAACGCAATTCGGTGAATGTAAACGACTCAACAAAACAAGTTTGTTCGTATATATATATATAATATCTTTGGTTCTCACTGTCTTTCATGTTGGCTTGCTAGTTTCCCCATATTTATATTAACATATATATCATTGAATTTATAATAGCTATCCTATGAATTTTGTTGATATATTTTTAATGTAGAACAGGGCCAAGTGTAGTTAAGAAAAAATATTAATCATCATCATCATCATCATACCAAATGGTATAGTTTTTTTTTTTCTATTATTTTTCCTTAGCTGCAATGTTTTTTAAATTAAATTTATGTACACAAAAATTAACAATTGATAAATACATTTAATTATTTTTCCATACAGTTAAAGTGTACCATCTCATTCAGACAAATCGAACATAAATTTCAGATTTCATCTTTAAAAATTGACATTTTCAACTGGATTTTTTTTTCAACTGATCAATTAAAAAAAAAAATAAATAATATCAATTTGTAAATTATTTATTTTAAAAACAAATTTATATTTTAACTGACCAATTGGTAAAAATCTAGTTGAAATTGTTAATCTTCATATAAATAAAGGATGCAATATCAATTTATGATTTTATATACTTTTATCTTATAATCTATTTGCTTTATTTTTTTATCAAATTGATTAGTTTGTGAGATCATTAATATTGGGGATAATAAAATATTATTTTGGTCATACTTATAAAAACTCTCAAGTTTATCAGACTTTTTTATATATATATATATACCATGTTGTATAGTTTAATACGATAAAGATATAATACCAAAGTGCTCGACTGCCCGAAGCCAACACTTTCACTGTGAGGATTTCTAATTCAACCAGGCAAATACTGATCATAAGTTTAGCCATATAGTTTATTCGTCAACAACAACAACAACAAACTTCTCAATCATATTATATATGTATATATACATTATTATAATGTCATTTATCATTTTATTCTACTACTTGTCATATTGCTTTGTTGTTATAATATATAACAAATAAGGAAAATAAAAAAAAAAATCATATTATTATATATATATATATATATTAATAATAATATTGCTTGTTTTATGATCTGGACCTCGTTTCATTATTTACATTTCAATGTAAAGTATTAGTCTTCAGTCTTTGGCCGATAACATCATATTTTAATTATCTATATAATTTTAAACACACACTCATACATATTGATATATTATTTATCTATCATCTATACACAGAAATTTATATATTTTTTTTTTACTCAAAAATATACTTGAAATAAAAATAATATATAACTGTTAATAAAAATAATTAACTTGATATGAGCTTAACCTTGACTTTTGACCAATATAAATTTTAAAAAAATATATATATATTTGACTATTATGATTAAAATATAAAAAATAATTTTTTAATTAATTAATTATATAAATTATTTAATTAAATTACCCTTGTTCTATAACTAAAAATATTTATATTTTATTTTGTTATTTTTTGTTGTGTCATTAATGATAATCGTATATATAAATTTTAAAAATAAAAATGATAATAAAAATTTATCATTGTATGTTTTAATTGTTTTGTATGAGATTTCAACATTTTATTAAAACAAATAGTTATCATATTTTATTGATAATATATTTATTCTTATCATATATATATTTATTATTTTTTTGAATAATTTTTTATTCGTATTTTTTTTGTTTTTTAATTATTTATTTAATTGAATTATTATATATACCTATATTAATATTATTGTGTAATAAAAATTAAAATAGATTAAAATAAATAGGGTGCATCATTATTGTATTTAAGTAATCATAATCAGGGACAAAGTTACGTGCTTGTGAACACGCGCAGGTGAAAGTTGCAGGTTTACTTGTAGCGCGAGAGTATGGCCTCGTTCGTGCGTGAACAAGCATAAGTTCATGTTTTTATATTTTATTTTTTTTTATAATCATTAATTTATTCAGTTTGTTCATCATCATCATCATCATCATCATCACAACATATGATAAAACAAAAAGGAAAAAATAAATAAATAAATAAGAGCTTCATAAAGTTTAATGATAACATATTTTCAAATATTTTTCCAAAAAATATATTTTTTATTTATATATATATATTACACACATGAAATAATAAAAAAAATATAATTAAATTATATTGAATAAATAAATAAACAAACATGATCAGACAGACAGATAAATATCTTAAAATTCCTTGAATATTATTAACGAATAAATAATTTTTTGCATTTTAATTAAAAAAATAAAAAAATAAATTTAAAATGATAAATAATATTTTATTATGAAATTGATATACTTTTAAATTTTGCAGTCGTTATGAGGACATTTTATTATTTCAAAGCGTGAAATAAATTTATATATATATATATAATTCTATTTTTGTTGTTTAAATTTATGTATTTTATATTTGTGATTATTTTGGTACTCGTTGTCTAATTATTATATCACTTTGTATATATATATTTATATTTTTCTTTTGAAAACTTATGAAAGTGAAATACTTGGTTTATACAAAATTATATGCGTTGTTATTATTATTATTTTACTTTTTTTGAAAAAAAAAAAAAAGATATTATAATAATGTCGTTGACAAGAGTTAAATTTAACGTGGAAAATTCACAGTTAATTCTTGTCGACGAGAAGAGTGGTATTTGTAGATGCAACTGGGATAAAAATACCAAAATGAAGGAAACCAAATCATACGGTTTTTATAAAAGTGGTAAAAGAAAAAAATAAATATATAAAATAAGACAAACGAAAAAACTAAATTACTTTTATATATATATATTTATATATTTTTAAACTTATTTTATCAAGTTTATTTTTGTATCACTTGGTTATTTTACACAAAGTTATTTTATTCACGCATATGTATATGTATTAAATTTGTTTAACTTGACAAGTAAAAATAATTCTTGTTCACGACAATGACCCTTTCAAACAAATTATCAATAATAAATTAACAAATAATTTAAAAAACACAAAATATAAATTTACTATTTTTGTATTAATCAATGTTAATCAATATAGACTTATTGAAATATACATAATGATGCGATTATATACCTACATTTATTACACAATAAGTAGATTAAATTAACTTGCACGTACAAGCGCATCAGTGCACATTGACATTTTTCCTTGAAAATAAAAAGTTTAAATACAATATAATAGATTAAAAAAAAAATAAACAATTTTTATAAAGTTATAAAGAAAAAATGAAATTTAAAAAAAAAAAACCAACTTGACAGCCAGTAAGTACCACCCGCATTGTAATAACGATAAAATAAGCAACGCAATAAAATTCAGCACGTGCGACAACATTTTGTTTACTTCATATTGGTAGAAGATATACAATCATTGATAGTAATGGTGGTTATGGTTATGGTTATGGTAATGGTATATGAAAAAGGTGAGAGGATAATACGCATGTATGAAATATAACATAGACAGTTGTAAGTGAAAGTTTTTCTTGATGTAAAAAACGATGACAAGAGTACAGACTTGTGATAAAAAAATATATACTTAAATTAATAAAAATTGTCCAATCAGATCAATTCAAGCTTCAAAATTTTAACTATTTATAAGTTTTTACAAGCAGATTTATCAAAAAAATGTTAATCCATCTGTTATACTAGTTGAGTTAAATTAACATTGTCAGATAAAAACTTATAAATTGGGTGATTAAATATAAATTTTATAAACAAAAATTTGATTTAATTATTATTTAATTATATATTTTTCATTGTATTAATATTTATTTTTTTATATTTTTTGTATAGAGTCTATATATGCATATAATATAAACAACATTTTGTGTATATAATTTATGATGAATATATAGGTAAAAAAATATATAAAAGGGCGTCATATCGTCGCGTCGTCCCGACGTTAAAACACATAGCAAAACGATTTAACGTCGCCGTTGTTGGTTATATACTTGCAAATATATAAAACGTGCAATTTTCACGTTACATCCCTCTTTTGTGTATAAATTTTTATTCTATTTTATTTTATTTTATATATATATATATATATTTTTTTTTATCTTTTTCATGATTTTGTTACTTGCAAATCTTCTATATACGTCTGTATATACATATATATGCATATATACATATATAAATATATAGGTATATAATGCATGCCAATGGAATGCAAAAAAAAAAAAAAAAAAAGCGACAAAGAACGAACGATGCCTTCAAGGCGACAACTCGCCTGGCCAATGAACCCCAACGACAGAATCGTCTCATTGCCTTCGTCATTGAATTAATATTTATTTATTTTATAATTTATTTATTTATTGTTTTTAAATTATTTCTTTGTGTATATGTTTGTTTTGATTTATTGGTAATAAATAATGAGTTAGTTTAAAATATATAACACTAGTTTTATATATTTAATTTTATAATTTTTAAAGATTGAAAAAAGAAAAAATGGGGTAGTTTAGGATTAAGGGTAGTTGATTGTTTATGATATTGTTAATTTATAATTGAATATATTTTTGTAATAATATATATTTTTTTAATGATATTATGAAAATTTTTTAGAGTAAATAATTGACCCAATGTTTCATTAGTGTGATAGACAAACTTTGTCTGACTTACGCCTGGCTGATTATTGACTTGTACTACTGCGCGTTTATATTATTTTAGTATATATATTATATTGCGTGTTTTTATTTCTGTTTGGCTAGTCAGTTGGGTCAAGGTGGTCA